>PVJH01008046.1:0-88261 GCA_004026705.1 Nesogale talazaci | reverse complement strand
CTTGTGTTAACTAGGGATGACAGAGAAGGGGAAAGGGAATGAAATGTTTTCTCTCAGGGGCCACTGAGGTGATGTTAATGGTAGTAATTTGGAAAACGGTATTGATAAAGGCTTAGTAACTTACAAAGATAATGTCATCAAATTATACATGTAGACATTGTTGAATTAGTACAGGGCTGTGTTGAATACATTTTCAAAAAACACACACACACACAGGATATCCCAATGAGAAATATTCTACAATATTCCTGACCATTACTCCTCAAAACTGTGAAGGCCATCAAACAGGAAAATCTGAGTTGTCCTAAGTCAGCGGTTCTCAACCTCGGGTCACGACCCCATTATTTTATGGAGGGGGTCACCACCATGATCTGTACAAAAAGGTGGTGGCATGAGGAACGTGGAGAACCATGGTCCTAGGTAAGAGGGATCTAAGGAGAGCGATGAAAACTCAGTGAAATGCGGTATCCTGCGCAGCTCCTGAACAGAAAAGCAAGTTCTCTTTTGTCTTCTCCACGTTTTCCCCATTCTGTCCAGGGTCTGCTTCTGTCATTCCTTTCACAGCAGTCCACAGGGGCAGCTGGCACCATCTAGTTCATCATCAGGTCTTGGGAGCTAAGCCTCCTGTGAAACATTAGTCCTGTGGACTACTAGTTGCGTACATCGTTACTTTTCTTCACTCTTTTGTTCCAGAAAGGGAGAGACCACTAGTTGTATCTTTTAGATGGCATTCTCAAACTATTAGGACTCCAGTCAATACTCACAAAAGTAAAGTACAGAACACATGTGGAGATATACAACAAAAATGACAAAATATTAAAAATGCTAAGTCTAAATATAAGTCTGAGTGTTCTAAAAACTATGTTTAAAAAAATATATAGGGCTGAGCCCCGGTGGCGTAGTGGTTGTGCGCGGGACTGCGGCCCACTGGGATGGAGGTTCAATTCCAGCAGTGGGGCTGGGCCTCCTACTCCCACCACCGGAGAGCAGTGATGCTCAAAAAATATATATATATATATATATATAGGGCTGAGCCCGGTGGCGTAGTGGTTGTGCGCGGGACTGCGGCCCACTGGCATGGAGGTTCAATTCCCGCTCACAGGAGCAAAGGCTGGGCCTCCTCCCACCACCAGGGCAGTGATGCCTAAAAAAAAAAAATTAAAAAATATATATATATGTTTTTGGCTGAGCCCCGGTGGCGCAGTGGTTGTGTGCGGGACTGCGGCCCCCAGGGTTGGCGGTTCAAATCCAGCAGCAGCTCTCCAGGAGCAAGGCTGGGCTTCCTACTCCCACCAGGGCACTGATGTGAAAATAAACAAGAGTGACTAAAAAGGCTGCTCTATGAGGAGCTTAAATGTTTGAGGTGAGACCTGAGTCGAGCAGTTATAATGACAGTCCTGAGATAAGGTACAATGAGGTAGGAAGAGCCATGCAAATAACCAAAAAAGAGGGGAAAACAAACAAACAAACTCGCTGCCATCGAGATGATGTCAACTCATAGTGACTGGATAGGGCAGGGTAGAATTGCCCCTGTGAGTTTCCAAGACTAACTTTTGACGGGCATAGAAAGCTCCATCTTTCTCAGGAGGCAAAAAATAGCAAGTGCAAAAGGCAAAATAAGCGTAGTCTGTTGAAGGTCTATCATGTAGACAGGGTAACAGCCCTAATAAACGGGTACACAAAAAACCAAACACGCTGCCTTCGAGTCAATTCCAACGCATAATGATTCTCTAAGATGGAGCAGAATTCCCCACAGGGCTTCCTACTCCCTAATCTGGAGGGAAGCAGACAGCTCCTGCAGGTTGCCTGTTGGGTTTGGACTGAATTGTCGGTTGGCAGCTCAGGCTTATCCGCTGCGCTGCGCTGCCAGGGCTCCCACGAGTTGGAATCAACTTGACAGCAACAACAACTGTCCTGATAGGGTAAAGTGTCATCTTCCAAACTCTAGAAATAAGAACATCAGAATCCCTGAAGGGCCTCCAGCCTTTCCACACTGTCTACCAGCTACTAAACCTCAATTCTACATTCTTCCTCCAAGTCCCTACCACTGTCCCAACCGTCCACATACTACATTGTTCAACACGGTTTTAAACTGCCCACATCTTCCCTCTAAAAACTACCAAGCTTGTCATTCATAGTTCACCCGTTTCTATGTAGAAGTAGCAAAGAGAATTGTTCCTGATTCTTCCTATTGGATCCCATCACGTACATAGATTAAGAAAGGTGCCCTCACGGCACAGTGGGTTAGTGCTTAGGGCTGTTAACCCCAAGGTCAGGGGTTCATGTCTAGATGAGGCTACTTGCTCCCTTACAGGGGAGCTGTTTGACTCTAAGTCCCAAGGTCAGTGGTTCAAAACCAAGAGCTTCTCAGAGGGAGAAAGATAAGACTATCTGCATCTGTAATGAAGCACAGTCTCAGAACCCTACAAATGACAGCTACAAGTCAGAAACAACTTGATAGCAATGTTTTGGGTAGGGGTGGGAGTATGATTAAAGTGCAGTAAGTGTGTTTCCTTGATGGGTCTCAGCAAAGGCCCCGCGACAGAGCGACTTGGGTTCAAATCTAGGTTCTATCACTTAGTTGCATGATCTTGAGCAAGAGGCATTCCTTTTCCAAGACTCACGCTCTTCCTCTGTAACATGCAAAGATTAGAAAAGAGAACATGCAGCAACCATTGAATTCTCAATGGCGCTGGGCTGCTAACTTCAAGGCCAACAATCAAACCCAGGAACAAGATGAGGCTGTCTATTCCCACGAATACTCAGTTTCCAAAACTGCGGCCTGTGGGCCACACGCAGCCCACTGAGGACATTTACCCG
The DNA here is from genome assembly GCA_004026705.1 of Nesogale talazaci. Lineage (NCBI taxonomy): Eukaryota > Metazoa > Chordata > Mammalia > Afrosoricida > Tenrecidae > Nesogale > Nesogale talazaci. Next base: position 85,441 of record PVJH01008046.1, on the reverse strand, counting down.
CCCACGCGGTGATTTTTGTCGCAGCTGCTGTCCTGCTTAGCAGCCAACTCACCCCGGGCCCACAGTGAATTTGGTCATAGTTTGCTTTTTGAAACCATAGTCCGGCCCTCCAACAAGCTGAGCGACAGTGAACTGAGCCCTTGTTTAAAAAGTTTGAGGGTCCTTGCCCACTGAGTTGGAATCTACCCCACAGCAGGGGGTCTGGTTTGCTCTCAGCGCTCAGAATGGTACTGGGGAATGATTTTGTTCAAGGACCAGAGCTGGGCTGGAAGAATGAAAAAAAAAAAAAAACACTCCAATTTGCTACAAAGAGCCCTGGTGGCCTTGTTGAGCTGTAAACCCACAGTCAGAGAAGTTCAAGGCTCTGGCCCCTGCCAACCCTTTCTCTCAGGAGGAAGATGAAGCTGACTGCTCTGGTACAGAGTCTCAGGCTGAGAAAACCTGTGCAGGGCGGCTGTGAGTCAGAATCCACTGGATAGCAATGAGTTACAATTTGCTACAGCGAATGGTTGAGGAGACAGAACTCCTCAACTCCCTTAGGTCTAGGCCTTTGTCATGTTTTGGGTCATCAGTGTAATTCCCATTATTAATTCCCATTAAACACTGTTCAACACATAGTAGGGATCAATTTTCTTATTTCCTGAATCAATGAATGAGACTCCATTGAATGAAAGGTGGCAGGCTTTACTCCAAGCCTTTGAACACTACCCTGAAGCGCTGTTAACAGGTATTTATTATAACTGCTTCGCAGGAACCTACAACCGTGTTCATCAAACTAATATACTCAATTTTATGACAATTAAAAGTCCGACACTAACACGGAGCTGCCAGCTGGAGAATGCATAAGCTGTGCTGGAATGCCTTTGTAATTCAGCACTGATGATCAAGACCGTGAAGATGTTCCACTCCCTGTTAGCGAACACACTGCCTGCTGCTGCCTGAGTGAAAACCTGTGTTAAAATTTTTCTCACAAACGTACAAACTAGGTTTCATTCATGCTGGTAAAATACATTTTCACCTTCCTCTCCATTACTGAAAGTGACCAAAGTCGACATTTTTGCCCAGCCGCTGAAGAAAAAAAAATAATAATGAAGGACGTTCTTCAAGTTTCAAATGAATAAAGTTAGCTTAATTACTGGCAGCGTCTCTTCTTGAGGTTCAGGAAAGGGGGAGAGGCGGCTTTTCAGAGCCAGGAGAGGGAAGACACCTGGCTAAAAATGAGTTCACCTGGCTAAAAATGAGTTCGCAATGCCTATAATTATGCATAAAATAAGCCAGGCAGCATTTCTGGGCCAAGATTCGACGTCTTGGTTCCGTTGAGAATTAAATTCGTGCCACGCAGACCTCTGAAACCAAGGTGGGCGAAAACCACTTCCCCCGGTCCTGAGGCTGAACTGAAAATCTCAGGGTTTGGACCCGTGGCCGCCCAGCCCCGAGATTTTTTTTTTTTTAACGCGGACGGGCCACTCCAGGCAACCCCAGTCGCCTCCTTTTCTACGCCAGGCTACCCAACGGCGCGCGCTCCCATCCCGCCCGGCAGTTGCCCGGCTCCCAGGACGAGCAGCTCCTTGGCGGGCAGGCGGGAGAAGTCCAGCGGGCCGAGCCCCCACCCGAAGTGGCAGGGCCTGCACGGCCCCGCCCGCCGGCTATTGTACTGCCCGCGACCCCCGCGGCTCCGCGGAGACCCTTGAACTCCGCCCGCACCTGCGGGAAGGCCGAGCCCCCCGCCGCGGGGGCCGAGGGGGCGGCAGCCGCGGGAAGCGTCCGAGCGGCGACTGGACGCAACCGGGTCCAGGTGCGCGGCCAGGCCCCGCTCCAGCGGCTCGGATCGCCCCCCCCCACCCCGCCCCGAGGCGGCCGGGCCCTCCGCGAGCTCGCAAGCTGCCGGGCTCTGTCATTCATTCATTTGACAATTGCGGCGGGCGCACGGGCGCAGGGCCGGCTCGCAGGGCCCCCGCCCCGACCCCGGAACGGCTCCGCGACGGGGCGCGGCCGTGAGCCGCTCGCGATCCCCCACCCCCGGGGGTGGGGGGCAGCGCCCGCGCCCCTGCGGCCACTCGGGGGCCGGCCCCGGCCTCGGCGGCGCCCGCGCCCCACGCACTGTCAGCGGCGGCTCCCCGGGCCTCCGCCCCGCTTCGCCGCCTCCGCCCCGCCGGGTTCGTGGGGCGAGGGAGGCGCGCGCCCACCGAGGGCCCCCGCCTGGGCGTCGGAGCCTCTCGGCGCGCGCGACGCCGGGATCGACGGGCCTGGGCGGGTGGGTCGGGACCAACGCCCACTCACCTCAGCCGGGTCGGAACCGAGGGGCCTGCTCGAAGCCGTTTAAAACCGCTCGGGCCGCCGCACACCCCGCAGTGTCATCGTTGCCTATTGGTCCGCCGCTGACTGCCCATCGCCCTCCGATTGGTCCGTTTGAAAGGACTCTGGGCACGCGCCGCCCGCCGCCTTAAAGGGGCCGTGCAGTCTTCTTCCCTTAGGACCGAGCCGCGCCTGCTACAGGCGAGATGCCCTGAAAGCGGCCCTCGACCCCACAGGAAGGCAGAGAGGTGTGTGTACCCACGGCTGGCAGCATGTTCGCTTTATTTAATTTCAGATGTTGGGGCTGCTGTCTACACTCGACTCCCCCCTTTATATTTTTTTATTTTTTCCCCCCTTTTGGGGGCAGTCATTTCTTTTGCCAAAATGTGACTGTGCAGCTTAATAAGATGCAGAAAAGAAAAGGCAGCTGGGATGCAGCGGAATGGGTTGAGGGCAGGGGATTGTAGCCTTGGACCTACTACTGAGTAAATAAATCTTCCTGGGGCTTAGTTTCCTAGTCTAAAAACAGGGGTGTTTCCCTCACAATCAGAGTGGGAGAAGGTACTTTAACAAATTTTAAAGGTCTAGGCATAGCCTTTATGAACTGTGCCTCATTTCGCAAATGCTTGGTAACTCTGTTATTTATAAAATGAGGCGCTTGTTTAATGTGATCTCGCAAATTCTTGTTGTTGTTGTTGCTGCTGATCTCTTGAATCCTTAGTTAGCCTGACATTTATAAATCAGCCCTCAACCCCAAGGACCTTGCCATCCACTGTGGGAAGAAATCAAGGAGTTGTGCAAATCCAAAGCCGTGTAGAATTGTTTACGTGAAAATGTGAGTGGTTAGTGAAGGGAAGAATCCGTGGGCGATCTGTAAAGGGAACGGACCTTAAATCTGAGATTTAAAGAATAAAATTGATGATAGTGGGCTTTTAACAGAGAGGGGGTGACTATAGGCAAATTAAAACTACAGTTAGGCTTTTCTCATCGGAGGTGTATCAAAATCTATCATACTTTGGATGAAAATGAAACTGTTTAACAACCTTAGGTTGGCCAGGATTTGGGGGAACAACCAAAAAGAAAAAGTCAAGCTCAAGTCAGTGCAAACTCCCAGTGATCTAATAGAAGAGGGTACGACTGCCCCTGGGGGTTCTGAGACTCTTCAGGCAAGTGGAGAGGCCAGTCTTTGGACTGCAGAGCAGACAGTGGTTTTGAACTGCTGACTCTGCAGATCGAAGCCCGACACATAACCACAACACCATCAGGGCTCCCGTTCAGAGGAACAGAATTCTCAAACACACGGTTGGTGGGTATGAAGAAGAAAGATCTGGTCTTCTTGGAAATGTTGTAGTTAGATGCCTTGGGCTTGCTTCCAGCTCCCAGGGGCCTTCTTTCTGCACAAGAAAATTAAATTCCGCCTGGTCTTAACACCAGCCTCACGATGACTGCCACGTTTGAACTTTTCGTTGCAGACCCTATGTCAATGCATCTCCTTGAAGGCCTTCCGCCTTTTCAATAACCCTCCACTTTACCAAGCAATGGGGTGGGGGTGAGGGGGGCCGGTTGTGTGTTTGGCTGCTCTCCAAATGCATCGTCAGTTCAAAATCTCCGGCAGCTCCTTGGGAGAAAGGCTGGACTTTCTGTTCCCATAAACAGCCCGGCTCAAAAAACCAAACTCAATGGCAGTGAGTTGAATGGATTCCCCAAGTATGATATTAGCTCCAAGGACAGGCCCTTCTCCAAAAGTGTTCAAAGTATGTGAGATGAAGTCTCACTGACCTCACACTGTGAGTCCTGCTGGTGTTTAATGAACCCACCTGGGCCATGAAGCCCAGGGGGTTGGAACCTGCCTATTGATAGAGTCCTAACTGGTGAACACTCCAACCTTGGGTGGCTGGGGGATGGAAGAGGGCTGTGCACGCACTCATTTTTATGTGGGGGTGGAAATTGATCAACCTGCTGTGAATCGGCGCTTCAATGAGCCATGGTTTGAGATCTGATCTGTTTAAGACTTGGTTTGCAGGAAAACACAAAGATAACAGCCAACTCAGTCCCCCTTCCTTGCAGTAAGATTCCCTTGTAAACGCAAGAATGTTCCCATTCAAGTGTGGGGTGAATGACACCATCTGGGTCAGCAAGACCTTTGAGGTAAGGGAGGAGCCCACCTGGAGGGAGTGGCCAGCTGCCTCCCACCGGCCTCTCTGGACCCACTGTGGAAGTATCTGTTGATTGCGACAGCTCTTTAACAGCCCTTCAACTTGCCACGTAGTGGAGGATCTACAACTTGCTTGCCCTTCACTGAATTTTTAAAGTAGCTTTTGCGAGGTTTCCCCCCCTGCAGCGTCCTTCTGTCTAGGGAATTTCTTAAATCAACCTGTCTCTGTCTTTGACAAGACATAGATTGCCAGGACCAGAGGGGCTGTGTGTGGGAGTACCAGAGACCCCTGGCTGAAGGTCTTCTTCTTCCCAGAGCTGAGGCAGGCTATTGCCCTCCCGGTTAGAATTCAGTCTCTGATTTAGCCCCATCTGGTAAGTATGCATACTGTGGCTTCCTTCCCGGAAAGATGCCACTCCCAGGGCTGACCATCCATCCATCACTGCGTCTGGACATCCCGTCTGTCACCTGGACCTGGGAGTTCCCTCATCTGTGATCACTCCTGACTGTGGCTCTGCCTGACAGTTCTCTCACCTGGAATCTAACCATTTGATCGTTCCAAACTGTCTGGGAGAAAAGCCCGCCAGGGCATCTTCTGATCAGTAACTCTTCTGTAATCTGTAAACTTAGTTGTTTATAAGGGGTTCTGGACGGTCGGTCCGTCCCGTAGAGAATCCCACCAGGATGCGATCTGCCCGTGTTTATAAAATGCCATCTTCCTGTGTTTGTAAATCTTTGACTTGGAAGAATATGATGTGTGTGCTGTCATAGCACTTGGCCTTTGTATAATCTGGATTGGAGGGAGATACAGCCCCTCAGTGGTTCTCTAAGCTATCATACTATTTTGCAATTAGAATTGTTTCGCAGAAGGGTAAGTAAACAAGATGAAATTCTTGTGTACAAGCTTTTCTTTTTCTTTTTAAAGTAATTTTATTGGGGGCTCTTAGAGCTATTATAACATTCAGTACATCATCTGTTTCAAGCACATTTGCACACGTTGCCACATTCACTTCCAAACATTTTCTACTTGAGCCCTTACAGTATAAGCTCCTCTAAAAAAAAAAAAAAAAAAAAGCTCCTCTTTCCCTCCTTTGTGTGTGTGTGTGGCATCACTGCCCTGGTGGGAATAGAAAGCCCAGCCTTGCTCCTGGAGAGCTGCTGCTGGGTTTGAACTGTCAACCCTGTGGGCCGCAGTCCTGCACACAACCACTAGGCCACCAGGACTCAGCCTCCCCCCCCTTTTTTAATGAATCATTTTAATGGGTACTCATACCCCTCCCCTCACAATCCATACATACATCAATTGTATGCAGGCCTCCTTTGCACACTTATAGGCATCATCACTCTCAAAGCATCCTCGCTCCACTCAGGTCCCCAGCTCCACCTCCCCATATTTCCCTTCCCCCCATGAACCTTTAATAATTTACAAATTATCATTTCATATCGTATACTGTCCAATGTGTCCCTTCACTCACCTCCCTGCTGGCCGTGCCCCAGAGAGGATGTTATATGTAGTTTCCTGAATTGGTTCCCCCTTTCTACTTCACCATTCCTCCATCCTCCCAGTGTCACCACTCTCATCACTCGTCCTGATTGACTATCCTCAATTCCCCATGCTTCCAACTCCAGTGTACATCCCCTGTTCTAGCCGGACTTGTCCGGTAGAACCGGGGGCATGATGGTGGGAAGAAGCATTTGAGAACTAGAGGAAAGATGCATATTTCGTTGTTACTATACTGTACTTTAATTGGCTCATCTCCCTGCAACCCCTCTGTAAGAGGATGTTGCTTCACCTATTGATGGGCTTTGGGTCCCCAATCTGTACTCCCCCCTATTTATTATGATATAACTTTAGTTCTTAGATGCCTAACACTGGATCCCTTCAACACCCCGTGGTCACACAGGCTGCTGTGCTTCTAACGTGGGCTTAGTTGCTTCTGAGCTGGATGACCACTTGTTAACTCAAGCCTTTAAGACCCCAGATGCTACATCTCTTCCTAGCCGGGCACCATCAGCTTTATTCTCCTGTGTACAAGCTTTTCTCCACTCAGCTTTGCTGGAGCTGGTCCAGATAGGCATGTGAATAGAGTGAACATTTAAGGAGGCATTTGCCTCTTCTGCCTTCACAAGGGCTGCATCAGGCTTGGACCCTGTTTCTTGAGAGCCAGAGAGATAAGAGGGAGTTCCCCTAAAACAGCTTAACCCTTTGCGGAGGTTGAATTAAAGGTGATGGAATTTTCAGATTTAGCCATTGTGACGTCTAATGTATAAATTTGCTGGCAAAAAAGGGAGAAAGGAATTTAGATGCATCAAGTAAACTGCAGATAGAGAAAGAATAGAATAGGGGGAAAATTAGTTCTGTCTGATCATAGAATATCTGATTATGATGGAATATAAAAGATGATAAAACAAACTTGAAGTAAGTTGTTTGGAAAGAAACTGACAAGAAAGGTTATGAGAGGAAGACAGAACTTTTCCACAATTATTATGCTCCAAGTATTAAGCATTTGTTGGTTTTTTGTGGGTTTTTTTTTTTTGGCATTACTGCCTCTGGTGGTCATGGGCGCTACCCAGTGCTGCTCCTGAGAGCCGATGCTGGATTTGAACCGCCAGGCTTGCGGGCCACAATCCCTCACTCAACCACTTACACCACCCCAGGGTTCAGCACCTATTTACCAGCATTTGTTATGGAAGTTGAATTAGCTATTCTCCCTGAAATTCCCAATTACTTAAGGCCTTTGTGTTGTCTAACTACGAGTTAACTCCCCTGCTGTCAGGAGGATGGCTCACTTTACTCAATGCTGGTTGGCGGGATTCAAGAACCATAGTTAATAGCCCCTAGCTTGATAGAAATGTTATCTATCTCCCCGGTTTAGGTCTGGTCTTTTCTTCACATAGTCAGTAGACATTCCTAAGACCACTCCCCTTATCACCATATAGCCCTTATGACAGCCCTCTCCTGTGGCATATGTCCTTGCCTGGAATTAGGGGCCTGGTTTGGCTCCAGAGGGTATATAGGGAAGGGACATAGGACAGAGGAAAAAGCCTGCTTCACTCCAGCCTGCCTCCCTCCAGGCTGCTACTCTGCTAGCGGGGCAGAGGTAAGCATGTACCATGAAGGGATATGTGTGTAACTTTTGATGCTCTTTTCTCTCTCATGATCTCTATATCGTTGTTGTAATATATAATAACACAACTGCCTGTTGAAGCCTTGCTGTGAACATATCAGAGGACTGGCCACCCCCTGATAAAAGGTATGCATGTGCTCATTATCAGGGAAAGGTCACAGCATAAGGAATATAAAGGTCTGTAAGAATTAATTTCCATTGACTTTTTTTTTTGTTTTTTTTTTGGGGGGGGGGAGGGCATCACTGCCCTGGTGGTGGGAGTAGGAGGTCCAGCCCCACTGCTGGAATTGAACCTTCATCCCAGTGGGCCGCAGTCCCGCGCACAACCACTATACCTTCAGGGCTCAGCCCTCCATTGACTTTTATAGCTTGTCTTTTCTTTTTCTTTTTTTTTTTTTGGGGGGGGAGGGGGCATCACTGCTCTCCAGTGGTGGGAGTAGGAAGCCCAGTCCCACTGCTGGAATTGAACCTTCATCCCAGTGGGCCGCAGTCCTGCGCACAACCACCATGCCACTGGAGCTAAGCCCTGTCTTTTCTTAAAATAGAGGAAAGTACACTAAGCATACAGTTTTGATTCTGCTTGATGTGATTGAACTATGGAACAATAAACTATATGTGTTAACTCCTGATTAATAATACATTTTTTTAAAGCCTTGAATTTATTCTCTCAGAGACAGAGTGAAGCCAATCCTCAGGATGACATCTTGATTCTCAAGACAACGATCAGCAGAAAAAATAAATACTGAGGTGTTCACCACGTCAGGGGGCACCTAAACCCCATTCCTACACCCAGGATGGCTCACAGTCCTTCATGTGCACCTTTCTCTCCTCCAGACTTAGCTGCGAGAGACAGAGACAGGCTGCGAGAATCTGCACATTCGTCTCACTTCCTCCCCACACTCTCTGCAGGGCTCACGGGAAAGAGTCCCTTTTCGGCAGCAGTCTGGACTCGGGCGCCTGTGAGGACAGGTGCAGTGTTGGCTTTGAGCCCTTGTGAGCTCTCCAGGTCTTGCTCCCCAGCACTCCCTGGCATCTTCACTTGAAGATGACATCTGGTTTCCGGTGTCTGAGCTGATGGTTCAGCCAGTGGCTCCTGGTTTCTCACACACTGATTCTTGGCCCACTCCCAACAAGGACGCTACTGAAAAACAGGAGCCCTGATGGTGTTGTGGTTTTACGCGTTGGCCTGTGATCCACATGGTTGGCAGTTCAAAATCACCATCAGGACTTTGCACTCCTACAGACAGTTACTTCCTTGGAAATGTGGTGGTGGTGGTGGTGGTATTAGTGGAGTGTTCAAACCTCATTGTGAACCCCTTCCTAAAACATCCCAGGGACAAGCCGCTGCTGGATCCCAGAGAACTGCTGCGGGTGCCTGTAGAGATAGCCGAGGCTTGTGCACCTCTTCCACTTCCCCTGTAGCTGGCTGGCACACTCCCCCAGAGGAAGTGAGCTTAGAGACTCGCCTCTGTTGGTTTCTTCTCCTGATACTCCATCTGGCCGCCTACACCCTCGTCTTTGGATCACTTGTTGTTCCCACATCCCTGGGTTGGTCAATACCACCTCCTTTCCCCCACCTCCCCTCTCCCAGAGCCCCCCTCCCAGAACCATCAGTCCCATTGTTTTCTCCACCAGACTGTTCATCCAGCCTATCTCATCTAGATAGACCTGCAGAAACAATAATGTGCACACAAAAAAGACATAGCAAAACAAGACGAAAAGCAAGACAAAAGAAAGCACAATGATAACAACAATACAAAGAAAAACCTGTAAACAGTTCAAGGTCTGTTGGCCTCCAGGAGTATCCTCCAGGAGAGTCCAATGGGGTACCAGTCCTTGACCCCAAAGTCTGTCTTTGGCACTCCCTCAGGACCCCCCCTCCCGCTCTGCTTCCCCTGTGCTTTGCCACCCGCCCTTAGTGTTTTGCCAAGGTGTGGTGGGGTCAGACCAGGCACAGCCCCGACACTGCCTCTCCAATGTGTCCCCCATAGGGCCAACTGGTAGCCAAGTTGGCCAGAGAGACTCTGTGAGCAGCGCAGGGCAGCGTCCACTGTGACAGTGGGACGATGGGAGTCACTCCAGTGGACAGCCAGCAATCTAGCTCTGGTCACCTGGTCCCTTCTCGACATCGGACCTGATCCACTGGAAACATCCTCGCCCGGCTACCGAGATGTTCCCGCCTGGATGACAGACTGGATGGGCTCTCCCTTGACCTCGCAGCCCTCCAGCTGGAGCGATGTGCAGGACTGCTCACCACTCTGCTCGCGTCAATGAGGAAAGGAGGTGTGCTTGAAATAAGACGGGGGAGGAAGCCAAACAGCCTCACATGAGGGGGACCCAGTGGGGACCCAGGCCCTGCGGCTGCCATTCCCACCACTGAGGCCAGTGGAATTCCAGGCAGGGGAGACACAGGGCTTCGGGAATGTCACAAGAGATGCATTCTGGCAGGCACGAGGAAAGGGGTACCCGGGCAGAAAAGCCTCAGTTTGTCCCAAGCCGGGCAACAGTGGGCTTGGAAAGAATGTGTTAGGCTGGTGGTAAATACCCTGATTTAGACCCGGAGGCCCAGGTGAGACTTGCATGATTCACAATCTCTTTCTTCCCCAGAGTCACCTAGAGATTCACATGAACCCACAGAGTGTAAGGAGGCCTTGGAATGAAGGCTTACAGCCGGTGGGCATTGCCAGCGAGGTATTTAACCACAGGCAGAAACTAAGCCCACGCTGCCAGAGTACCTCGGTCCTGCTTCCATAGGTAGAAAAGGGTGAAACGGGGACTGCGCTTCAGTGACACAGGTCTCGTCACTACCCCTCAGGGGCCCCACGGGGAAACAACAGAAGCGGGTAGCGAGGTGAAGGTTTCTGGTCAGTGCTGGAGCACCCTTCTTTGGCTTCTTGCCCTCCATGAGCAGTTGCTGTCACTGGAGCGACGGGGTAGGGCTAAAGATTAGTTCCTCCTGCAGCCGCTTCATTGACAAGCTCACCCACCGGGTTGCCCATGGATCGGGCTGCCCTGTTCCCCTTGCAGGGGACTTCCACTTCAGCGTACCACCCAAGGTTTCCTTGTTTGGCCAGAGACCAGCCGGACCTTGAAATGTCCAGTGAACACATTTGGCAACTTCTTCCGAAGAAAACGGGGAAAGCCCGACTGCCGCCTTTCCTCACTGGAGGATCAGGGGGCCTCCGATCACGTGGGCCAATGGAATGCCTGCTCAGGCCCAGCCTGTCTCTCCAGGGCAGGTAAAGATGAACGGGGTCTGTGCGCCCCTCACAGGAAGCAATCCTCACTGAAGAATGAGGCTCTGGAAAGGATTCACCCCTGATGAGAATTCCTCCAGCTTGGACAATTCTGGTACGGGCGCCAGCCACACGCAACACCTAGTCCTCCAGGGCAAGAAACCCAGAAATGGCGAGTCATCTTTGTACCGGACTTGCAGGCCCTAAGCAAGATGGTAAAAGACACCGTCCCTAACCCCGGGAGCCTGAGCCCATGACAAAGACTGTCCTGCATGACTCTTTAACTATTTATTTTTTATTTTTTTAATTTTTTGGGCATCACTGCTCTCCGGTGGTGGGAGTAGGAGGCCCAGCCCCACTGCTGGAATTGAACCTCCGTCCCAGTGGGCCGCAGTCCCGCGCACAACCACTACGCCGCCGGGGCTCAGCCCCTGCATGACTCTTTAGAGATGATTGAGCAGGTGTTCCTGTGCCGCCCTGACCTGCAGGATCAACCTTTGGCAAATCCAGATTGGACTCTGCACGGGGATGGAAGGAAGCAGCTTCATGGAGAATGGAGTCCGGAGAGTGGGACACGCAGCAGTCACCATCCGAGTCACGGTGGAAGCTGCCCAGAAAGCAGAATTGGTGGCTTAGTTGAGCCATTTTAATTCAGGTATTCCTCCCTCAGGTAAGCCTGCCCAATTTCAGCCCTGACTGTACACCTGCCACCTTGGCTAAAGCAGATTAAGAAAGGCTTCAACTTAGAGGAGTGAACGAGTGGATGGAATGAAGGAGTCCTCTTCTTACCTGGAGCCACGGTTAATCCAGTAATCCAACACCTACCTACCTATTTGCACTCACTTTGGCTGGCACTCTACAGCAGATTATGTCAGGCATGGTTAGCTGGTGATACCTTTTTTTTTTTTTTGCTGGTGATACCTTATACGAAGTAGCAGATGTAGCCATCAGGAGATATGGACTGTGTCAGAGAAATAATGCAAAAGAAACCCACCACAAACCTTGCCCAATAGTACCAGGTCAACAGCCCTTTGAGCATTGGCAGGTGGACTTTACTCAACTGCTTAAGGATAGGAATTGTCTCTGTCTACTAGTTCTGGTCTAGACCTTCTCAGGTTGAACTGGGAGCCACTAAAGCCACTAAAGCCTGAAACCACTAAAATCCTTCCAGGCACGGCCCGCCGTCACCCTGTAGAGGGGCCTGGGACCAAGTTTCATGTCAGAGGTGACTCAACAAATAAGTACATATGTGCAAGTCAAATGGAAGTATCCCACTGTACTGTATATGGGGAGCCCTCAGCCATCAGGAAAGGTTGAATGTCTCCCCACCCCCAAACAAACAAACCATCTTCACAGGCCCATGGCAAAACTCTTGCCAGGAGCCACAGCTAAAATGAAAACAGAGTGTCCCTTGCCCTGTTGTTTCTCCTGTGGCTCCTCCAAGCAGAGTCACATTGAGTCCTTGTGAAATTGGGGATGGGAAACCTTTTTGGACAACTGTCTAGGTTACTGACTGTCAGTGGGACCAATCTGTTAGGGTAATAGGCTGATGTCAAGCCCTGGCCTCAGGTTTTGTCGATGGTGCACAATCTAGCCCTCCCTAGGTCACCTTTCTTTCCACAGGTTCTCTACACAGCAGGCAGCCTACAGACCGAGTTCTTCTGAGGACCTGGAAGACTTCCTTCCCACAGGACCTGCTCAACGAGCCATGGACCAGCCATTCAACATGCTCCTCCCCACACCGACTGCCTTAAAGTTTGCAGGAGTCAAGCCTTAGATACGCCACACTGGCGTGAACCCAGACGCCACCAGAACCACTGGAGGGGCTGAAATTGTGCTTGTATGGTCTGACTCATATGTCTTGTTCTGATCAATATCCCAGAGAACATGGCCCAGGATATTATGAATGTGATGAACATCTCAGATTGGGAATCAACCCCTACTACATGCTTCACGGAAGTCAGCATCATTGTTTTCTTCTTAAACAGATCTCGTGGGTGATGGGGTATATTTAGATGAGGAGTAGGGAATGACACCGGGGGCAATGGGTTAGCCTGCTGTTAATACCAGGGAATGAGACCTGCCCTGCTTAAGACTTGGTTTGCAGAACAATCCAAAGGTAACAACCACGCCTCTCCTTGCAGTACAACTCCCTTAGAAACTTAAAAGTTTTAGGGCAGTGATGCCCCAAAACCAAAAACTTTAAGTTTTAATTCAGCAAGTTTGGGACAAACAAAAACTATCTGGGCAAGCAAGGCCTTTTAACTAAGGAGTAGCCTGAGATCTTGAGGGAGTTGACAGGCGGCTTCCTGTTTCTGTGACCCACGCCTCCGTGGGTCTGGCTGCAAAAACCTCCTTTTTCGTTCATCGTACCAAACTTGTTCCCCATTCTCTCCACTTGCCACATCGTTGAGGGCATAGAACTGGGTTGCCTTTCATTGACTTTTGAAGCGGTTTTGGGAGTGTTCAATCCCGCTGCTACTTTCCGGTGTGCACTTGCACCCACTCAGAATTGCTTGAATCGACCTGGTTTCTGTATTTGGCCAGAACAGTGACAGGATTCCTGGACTTCATCAGCTGCCAGCAATTTCAGAGAGAGAGAGAGAGAGAAGGCTGCGTGGTGACTGATGCCAGAGATGGAAGAGTAGGAGAGCTCAGGCATGAATTATCTTCATGTTGCAAGGATTGGCCTGGTGTCAATTTTTAATGCATTGGGAATATAATCAGTGTAGACTTGCAGGCAAGCAATTTCACGATTATTAAAATGTAATGCCACTGTTTGGAGCCCAGTCTATGGATCTATGCAAGTATACGAAGGACATCGTCCGGGACTGTCCAGTGCAGCACTGCTTAGGATGTTGGTAGGTGCTGGCCCGCCAGTTCTGACTCACCTCGCGAGGGACCTCGGTGCGACACAACACTGCCCTGTTCAGGCCGTCCGCACAGTTGCTCCTGTGTTGCAGCGCCTGTGTGCACCCATCTCCTTGAGGACCTTCCTCTTTTTCACTGCCCCTTCATGAAGCATCAGGCCTTTTTCCAGGGATGATGACACAGCCAAAGAACACGAGACAAAGTCCAGCCACTGGCGTCTCGAAGGAATGTGCTAGCTCGAATTCTTCCAAGACAGACTTGCTTGTTCTTCCGACAGCCCATGGTAATCGCTTTCTTTCTTCTTCTTTTTAAATACTTTTATTGGGAGCTCTTCCATCTCTTATAAGTACCACGCGCTAACCGATTGCGCCACTGAAGCTTTTCTCTTACATCTCTTATCACGTGAGGCATACCTTCCTCCAGTGTGTCAAGCACCTCTGCACACCTGCCGCCATCATTTCTCAAAGCAATCTCTTTCCACTTGACCCCGATATCAGCTCCCCCTTGCTGCCCCTCCCTCACGAGCCCCTGATCAGTTATGGATTGTTTCCCCCCTACCTTACATCATGCCCCGTCGCAGCCTCGCCCACTGTTGCGTTATTCACGGGAGGAAGGCGGGCCACTGTTGCCTCTCAGGAGCATGCTGGCTTCACTTCTGCCCAGACAGATTTGTTTGCTCTTTGGGCAGCCCGTGGTACTTTCAGTCTTCAACAGCACCCTCCTTCAAATGCACAAGGGAGTGTTCTGGAATGCCCACTCTCCTCCTGGCTCCTGCTGGGGTCCACACAGCCAGGTGCCTTTGCAACTGCTTCTGATAGGAAGGGGAAAACCCTGGGAACTCTACATCTGTCAGTAGGGAACTCACCACGTAAATTACAACATGGCCACTCCATAGGTCACTGTGCAACTGTCCACAGGAATGAGGTTGAGCGTTACGTGCAGGTGTAGGAAAATGGGCTCTTAAAATGGCAAGTTGCAGCAAAATATGTATAAAATGATTTATGTGTTATAAATGAATGTGAGTTCCTTTGCATGCCCGAACAGGGTTAGGACCTTCCTGGAATCATAAGAGACCTGGTAAAAGCAAAATACAGTAGGGAGAAAAATGAAAGTTTTACCATTGACATGTCGTGATGATTTTTTTTTTTATAGAAGGGGCCAGGAGAGGGCTGAGCCCTGGTGGCGTAGTGGTTGTGCACGGGACTGCGGCCCACTGGGATGGAGGTTCGATTCCAGCTCCATGGAGCAAAGGCTGGGCCTCCTACTCCCACCACCTTAGGGCAGTGATGCCCAAAAAACAAAAAACAAACAAAAAAGGGGCCAGGAGAGCATGTCTGTTAGGCTGAAAAGCCTGAGCAAGGGGTGAGAGATGATAAAGTGCATTGTAGGTAGAGCAATGGATGTGTGGTCTTGACTGGGGGCCAGGGCTCATCGTGGGCAGACCTGGGACCTAAGAGAGAAAGCCAGGCACAGATCTTGAGGACCTGGAATGCTGCAGTATGAACCTTGTGTTTTATTCAGCAGGTGATGATGAGGTGCAATTGAAGGCTTCTAAGAGGATCAGAATAGAAAGCCTCAGAGCAGCACTTTTGGGAAAGTGACTGGTTTCTCTCCCATGGGTTAGAGCTCAGACCCGGGAGCCCCATTAGGAGACCGAGCCGAGGTAGTAGTCATGGAAACGATGTGAAGCAATTCTAGAGACAGAGGAGGGTTTTGCAACTCATGACATTAGGAGCCCTGGTGAGGGTGGGGCCCAGTTAGGGAGGTGAGTCAAAAACTGTGCCAGGATTTGAGCCTAGGGACAGGGAGGGCAGTGATTGCCCAAGTGGAAGCAGAAAGTCCGGAGAGGCCAGTCTTGAGGGGAAGGCGAGGAGTCGAGCTTCAGCAATGTTTGTTTTTAGGATGGACCCATCTAAGTAGTTGTAGGAAATACAGAAGTGGAACTGGCAGCAGAGGGTAGGGTCCAGGTGAGACAGAGTTGAAAATCACCCTCATAGAGCGAAGGAAAGACATGGCATAATAGACGAGACCTCAGAGGAAAAAACAGAATGAAAGTTAAAAGACCCTAACAGGTCCAGGTCTCTCTTCCTGTTCTCCGTCATGAATGCAGAAGCCAGGTGACAGAGGGCCCCATGCAGGAACATCACATCACCAAGTTCTGGTTCAACAGCTGCTTTTGGGAGAGAGGAGCCAGTCCGACATGGGCAGCCCAGGTGGTAGGGTAACTCACAGACCAGACCCCCGTGTTCTCCAAAGCTAGATAATCCATCAAATTCTTTGGCACAAGGAAAAATGAAAGAATTGTATTGTTGGTGGGCTCAAAGCAGAAGAGATCTTGGAGGAAGGTCTAAAAGAACAGAAAGGTCTTCAAATACTGGAAATTGTTTTGGGGACCCAAGAATACCTTGAACTTGGCATGAAACCTTGTCCTAGCTTTGGTATCTCCTCCTAGGACTTGTATGTGGTGCTGGATAGGCCACATTTCGAGGCCAGCAAAGAGAAAGGCACGTGCTGGTTCCATGATGGGATTCCAGTTGTATGATGGGATCATGCTCCCCAGCAAATAAATTCCTGTCTCTGTCCAGAAGGTCAGTAAGTTTTCAGTGAGACAAAATGGGTACAGAAGCAAATGTGATGAAGAAAGCTGATGGTGCCCGGCTATCAAAAGATACAGCAGCTAGAGTCATAAAGACTTGAAGATAAACCAGTGGCCATCTAGTTTAAAAGCAACAAAGCCCACAAGGAAGAAGCATACCAGCTTGTGTGAACACTGAGGTGTCAATGGGATCAGGTATCAGGCGTCAAAGACACAAAACAAAAGTCCTATCAATGTGAATGAGGCTGAGGGCAGAGTAGAGATCTAAAAGTCCATCAGTAATCAAGTGGACATCCCCTGTCAGAAGGGCCACAAGGGAGAGACGAGCCAGTCAGGGTGTGGTATTGCACTGATGAAACAAACAAGTTTCCTCTCATCCTTTTAATGCTTCTTCCAATCCCCACTTTTATGACCTCAATTCTACCTTACAGATTTGACTAGACCAGAACATGTACACTGGTACCGATAAAAACTTGAAACACAGGGAATCCAGGACAGATAAGCCCTTAGGACCAAACATGGGAGTAGCGATACTAGGAGGTACAGGAAGTAAGGGAAGGAATAAGGGGAAACCAATCACAATGATCACCATATGGCCCCCTCCCAGGGGGACGGACAACAGAAAAGTGGGTGAAGGGAGACAGCGGTTGATGTAAGACATGAAAAGAAAATTATAAACTATCAAGGATTCATAGGGGAGGGAGGGGAAAACAATGAGCTGATACCAAGGGGTCAAGTAGAAAGGAAATGCTTTGAAAATGATGATGGCAACATGTACAGATGTGCTTGACAAAATGGAATATGTGTACAGATTGTGCTAAGAGCTGCATGTGAACCCCCACTAAAATTATTAAAAAAAGTTTTCAGTGAGAAAAAAGTAAGTTCACATGTAGAGGAAGGAGGAAGCAACCAATTGGAACAAGAAGGTCCTGGTCACCTTTGAAGATTGTTTGGGGGACATATTGAGTCTTCTCCAGTTATTGGCCATTGGCATTTTAATTTAAATATTATTCAAAATAAACTGAAGATTACATTGACAGAGAAGGTGATGGTAATCTGAAATTTGCTCATTAAAGAATGGGTAAAGTGTGGGCCCAAAATGGACCCAAGCTAAATAGAACCAGAAGGCAAAGTTCTGCTCTGGGGTTGGAGGGTCCAGGTGCAGTCCTGCTAAAAGGTGGACTTTAGGTGGCCGAAGCCATTCATTCATTGGTTTATTCAACAATACTGAGCACCTAGAGACCGTGCTAGGCATCTGAGTTAACAATAGAAACAAACAGACCCAAACCTAAACACTCCCTTCCTGGAGTTCACACTCTAGAGGGGCACGCAGACAATTAGCACATATGGTAGAAGAACAGGAGAAAGAAGGGGAACAAAGCAGGGTAAAGGACCGGGGAGTGGGGGAAAGGGGTCTAATTTCAAAAGGCAGAGTCAGTTTCATTGAAGATACATTTGAGCAAAGCCTTGAAGAGGATGGAGGAGTCAGCCCTGTGTATATTTAGGGGGAGAAAGAAAAACAGAGGGAACACGGCAAAGGCTTTAAGATCTTGCCTGGCAAGTTTGAGGAAGAGCAAGGAAGCCAGACCAGCTGGAGCTGAAGAGCCAGCGGCAGGTAGACAGTGACGAGGTCTCATCTACAGTCACAATTTGATCCCATCTGTCCAGGGAAGTGATTTTTTTTTTTTTGGTTTTTGGGGCATCACTGCCCTCTGGTGATGGGAGTAGGAGGCCCAGCCTTTGCTCCTGTGGAGCTGGAATTGAACCTCCATCCCAGTGGACCGCAGTCCCGCACACAACCACTACGCCACCGGGGCTCAGCCCCAGGGAAGGGATTTTCAAATTGAGAGAAGGCGCACTGGGTAAGCCTTGGACTGCTAATCACAAGATTGGAGGTGCAAAAACCACGACTGCTCTGTGGGTAGAAGAGGGGGCTCTGCTCTTGTGAAGACTTGCATTCGACAGTGGGTAGGTGAGTTCTCCGCGGCCGGAATCCGCTGCCATCGGGTCCTTAGGAACTGCTGCACAGTTTGGGCCATGGCTTTGTCATAGGCCTCGACAAGGGCCACAAGGTGACCAAGAATGTGAGCAAGCCGAGGCACAGCTGCCGCCACCACCACGGGCGCCTCACCAAGCATACCGAGTTCATGCGGGAATGATCCGGGAGGTGTGTGGCTTCCTGCCCTACAGGCGAAGCGCCATGGAGCTGCTCACGGTGTCCAAGGGCAAGTGGGCCCTGAAGTTCATCCAGAAACAGGTGAGACACCCATCCAGGCCAAGAGGAAGCGAGAGGAGCTCAGCGTGGCTGGCTGCCATGAGGAAGGCCCCTGCCAAGAAGCACTGAGTGTGGCCGTGTTCACCCCCTGCCCCCTGCCCGGTAATAAAAGAGCCTTTCCAGAAAAAAAAAAAAAGACTTGCCTTCTAGAACATCTTGTTCTTCCTATTCATATTCCTGACATCTCATAGTGGCATTTTTTTTTGTGGGCATCACTGCCCTCTGGTGGTCATGGGTGCTACCTAACGCTGCTCCTGAAAGCCGCCACTGGATTTGAACCACCAAGCCTGCGGGCCGCAGTCCCGCACTCAACCACTTATGCCTCCGGGGCTCAGCCCCATGGCATTGGTTTTTAAATATAAATGTATATATATATATATATATATATATATATATATATATATACACACACACACACACAATTACTTTATATATCTCCAATAAATTTATTATTTGAATTTCAAAGCAAGCCTCTGAAACCCTATATAGGTCTCTCAGAGTCAAAATGGAGCCAATAATCAGAGAAACGACTATATGAAGAACATGACATAGGGCTGGAGACCAGCTTCTTAACAGTCTGTGATACACAGATGACCCGAGCTTGCTTTCTGAAAGGACACGAAGCCCTTGCCGATGAAGATCAAGGACTGCCGCCCTCCGTATGGAGTATGTCTTGACGTAAAGAAGGTCAAAATCCTCACAACTGGACCAGCAGGAAGCAGCACGACCGGAATTGTCCAGGCTTTCATCTTGTTGGAGTCCACAGTCAAAGGTCATGGAGGCGGCAGTCACGACACATTGCACTAGGTAAGTCTGCTGCCCTAGACCCCTGTTGAAAAACAAGGATGCTATTTTGAGGACTCAGGCGTGCCCGACCCACGCCATGGCATTTCCAACTGCTTCATGTGCCTGTGGAAGTTGGGCACTGAGTAAGGAAGCATCGATTCATCGGAATCTTGCTGGTGAAGAACACTGAAAGTGCCATGGAATGTCGAGGGCAAACAGATCCCTGGGAAGGACAGGCAGATGCTCTGTAGAAGCAAGGAGGTAAGGCTTCCTTTGGCCCAGTTATCCGGAGAGACCTGTCCCTGGAGGAGGAGCTTGTGCTTGGTACGGAGAGAAGCGCTCAAGGAGGGGGTGCACTGACACAGGGGCTGCCACCACGGGCTCCAGGGCAGCAACGATGGTGAGCGCGGTCCCGGCCCGGGCAGTGTTGTTCCGCTGTGCACGGGGCGCTGTGGGTGGGAGCGGACTTGATGGCACCCAACAGGAGCGTGAGTCAGAATCAATTCCATGGCCGTGTTTGAGTAGAGTTAGCCATGACGTGTCTGCTAGATCATGGGGGAGGGAGGGAGGCAGATCCTGTAAGGCTTTGTAAGAACCTGGCATGATACAGTCTTCATAGTGCGTGTCTCAGAAATGCTTGGCCAGGGATCTTTTGTCTGGGATTGTCATGAAATCGCACTTCTCTGTGTATTTATTAGCGTTATGTGTGCCTTCTTTATCCCAAGAGCCTCTCAGTCGTTCAACTACACAAGAAGGGTATTCTTAGGGCACCGATGCCTTGTAGGCAGTGGAGATCAAAGTAAACACTTGACATTATTGTAACCAGAAGAAGGAGACAAATGCCAAACTCTGTGACGGGTGAATAACTGTACTGTGGATTTCTGCAAAAGCCCGCTTTGACGTGGGGCAGTGCTCACTCTATGTTCACTACAAACTGTATTCCTGTTACATCATCACGACTATGGGGCGTGGACCCAGTTTTCCAGCCTAGAGAGGAATCTCTTCACTGGAGCCAGCAGTGCTGGCCTTCACGCAACCAATTTCGGGGGCTGTGGGTTTCAGTGCCTCGAACTGGTCTCCACAAGAGCAAGGTCTAGTCTAGCTTGTACTTGGTTGCTTTGAATTGATGCCGGTTGAACAAAGGTCTGCATACCTCTTTTCTTTGGAGCTTCCCCTTCTACTCACGGCCCCAAGAATGCAGGCCGTCCCAGAACCCTGACCACAGACTCATCAACCCCGCCAAAATGGGAGGAGGTGGAGGGCAGAGATGGGACCTCGCTACCAGGCTGCCAACGGACTCTTTTCAGGGGTCTGCAAGACAAGCTACTCAAGTGAGCAGGGTCAAGGTGAATTCTCAACTTCCTTATGACTCATAAAATGTGATAAGCAGCCTGTGCAGCTTAGGTAAAGTGACCAGATTTTTAACATTGGTAAAGCAAGACACCATGGATGGGGAGGGGGGTCATATTCCCTTCTCTAACTCGTCCTGCATTCTTTCCAAAAATTGTGACGTTTTTAACACCGCAGGACGTGAGAAAAAATGTTTAAAAGTGGGACGTCTGGTCACTTTAAAAGCTGTGTCAGCCTTGGGTTTCAACTCCTGCCCTTAATTGGGTGGCCTGTCTGCTTGGGTGTACGGAGCCTTGGCTGGAAAGCAAACTGTTCCCTATGCTGAGCTCTCCCAGCCATTTCACAGAGGGAGAACCCGAAGGGGAAAAGAAATGGGTGGGGTGGGGGGATGTTTCCAAACCAAGATTGCCTGAACCATCCCAAAGCACACGTCCGAGTCAGTGAGTCCTTGGACCCACTGGTCACACGGTTTGTTAGGAGCCGGGAAAAGAACTCAAGCGTTAAGTCTTTGGTCATTACGCCAATCAACGGAGATGAGAAAACTTTAGTGGCTATCTTGAAAGTCAGGGCCTGACACTGAGACACTTGCGTGCCCTCCACTCTTCTCCGTTTTCCCCTCTAGGTTTCTACGCAGCATTCACTGCTGTCCCCCGGCCCAGGGTGGGCAAATGTTTGCATCTTCAGATCATGGAAACCTTTCTGTGGGCCACAGATTTTTTTCCACCTGAGGCCGCGCCATGTGCTCCTACCTAATAGAAAGGGCTAGGGATTGCATTCTTTCGTGTCATCAGTTTGCAAAACAACCGTAGTGTTATCATTTAACCCGCCTTCTCCCTTGTTTTAAACTCTATATCCACAGGACAAGGCAAAGAAGTCTCAGCTCCAGCCTCATCCCCCAAACCTTCTGGAAAAAGCACAATTACAAAATTTGGGCTGGAGGTGACTTCAGCAACCTTCTGGTTCAATGTTTCCCAACCCCCTCAGGAGCACTGGAACGAGCCGGGATGGGTGAGGGTGGGGCATGCAAAAGCAGACACCTATGCTTTATCCTAGATCGTGGGCTCTCCCGTGAAAGTGCTTCATTGCCAGGGGGGCACAGCGCAACTTATTTATTCTGAAAAGGGGGCGGTAGGCCAAATACGTTTGGGAACTTATGACCTGGCTTCAACCCTTCTTATTTGGCATCAACAGGAAACGCAAAGCATGGAGATCTCAATAGCCTGAAAACAGGTGTATTGCTGTCGCTGGTAATAGTCTCTGCAGCTGGTTGAATTTGCGCCAGCACCGGAACCATCAAGCCCAGTTGACCCTCTTCTCTCAACCTCTGGAAGTGAGGGATGAGGCAGCACAGGTGAGCAGGGGTCTCTAAGACACTGGCAATGTTGAGGGACTGAGTCAACTGGCCAAAAAGGCCACAGAATGCAGTCGCTGAACTTTACTCTCCCAGAAACCCCTTCAGTCTTCCAACCAAACGCTGTGTTTGGTACGTTTTCATCCAATTTTGGAAAGGGCTTCTGAGTGCGAGGTCTGGCCCATCACTCTACAGGCTGGTGTGCCACCTTTGTGCTTCGGGAGGGAGCACGGCCTACAGGAAGGAATCTAAGGGGGTGTGTGAGCCTGAATGTAAGGGTTAAAATGACCTCTCCATTGTAAACATTCCACAATGGTGGGGGATAGGGCGATGGTGGCTGTCCTCCATCTAGTCCACTTGTTCCAGCACACCTGCTCATCCTCAGTGGTATTTTACATGTAATTCTCTTATCACTGAAATGCAACAGGCTTTGATCTTTGCTGTTTGTGTGTGTGTGTGTGTGTGTACTGCTAGACTCAGCCCTGCGTGATGATGTCTCCCTTGTGCGCTTATGAGCAGGGCCTGACCCAGAGTAGGAGAGGAATGACCGGGGGGTTATTCTAGGCCTGCATTGTAGTTGAGCAAGGCAACTGCTGAACCTTGGCACCGAGCCCTGCATCGGGCATGCCTGCCTCTAGGGGCATGAGGAGAGAAAAGTGCTCCAACTCCTCCTTCCGGCGTGGTGATGCAGTGAAGGAGATCTGAGAAGACACGCTTTTCTTTTGGGGAGACAAGGAGCCTTATGTGTCCATTTGGTGCATGTGCCGAGGAACTACGAAATTTGACCCAGATCAGACAGCGCGAGGGGCAGAAATGGGCTCTCCTGGTCTCCAGCCCAGTTCTTTTACTTCCCCCACCCCGCCCCATGGACAGCTTTGCCAGCGACAGCCACTGCAGGGTGGCACCGAAGGCCCCGTGGACGTGGACCTGAGAGTGGAGAGAAGGGGCACACGTGCTGTGAGACATCCTTCGGCAGCCAGAGGGAGACATCACGAACGACCGTGACACTTGCCCCTTCCTATGGAGTCTGAATAGAAGCTCTAAGCACTGCCCTCCCCACCCACCCCCTCTGCCAAAAAAAAAAAAAAGTTGCTCACACTGAAGCCTGTTTTTCATGCCACTCTAGAAGAAACTGGATTTCATCAGGAACTCTGGAATCCTCGAGAGAAGCGAGCCCTGCAGCCAGGAACCTCCCACCCCATTGTTCTTCATCACCCCCACAGCCCCGAGGTCTGCAAACAGATCCTGAGAACACGGGTCTGCCGGACGGGGCAGGCGCGGCACACGTCATGACTCCAAGCCGGGCAAGGTGATTAAGTAAAGCTAAATTTATATTAAATAATCATGAAGTCCTAAAATACTGAACATAGTGGTTAAATAACTCCAGAAAGTCCAATCTCTCCAGTGAGTAACGTTAAAACCATTACACGAGTGTGGGAAGAATCACTCCCATTAGCTTCGGACAGAGTTTGCTTTGTTACATAGTAAAATCAGTGCTCAAATGAGAGAAGTCCTCAAAGATGTCCTTTCTACACTCCCAACAGCCCAAGTGCAAAAAGACCTGTCCCCGTCCCAGGCAAGAACACGCCACGGTCCTTCTCCTTCCCGACCAGGCGTCTCAGGGCTCAACAGTGCGGCCCCTTTGGCCCGTTTCACGTGAAACGTCCCCTTTCCTCCTGGAAGTGGCCTCTGACCTTTTCCAGGAAAGGCAAGAGCCTTCTAAGGCTGGCTGTAATGTATGGGCCCAGACCTCTAGGGCCGACGACTAAGGGCAGGGCGACAGAACTGGCACTTCTGTCGAGCAGTTAGAACTGACCAGAAAGGGCTTGGTCTTACCCTTCCTTTCCACCCACGTTTGCGATCGCAAAATCCACAGATGTGCCCGACCTGGCTGTCTTCCCGAGAAGCCCACCGCTCTGTTGTCAGCCGGCCGTCACCCTCTCCCGCCATGTCTGGTTCCCGGGAGGAAGAGGTCTGGGGCTCCTATACCAGTGGGCTCGCTCCCTTTCTATGCTTTGTACCCGTCAGCTCTCCTCAGCCCAGGACTTTGGGGACTGCAGGCATCACCGGGCGAGGTCAGAAAAAGCTCACCAGGCAACAGTGAAGAGCCAGGCAGAAGCAGCCCGGGGGACAGCACGGGTGTCCACCGCCCTCTGTGTGAATGCTCGTGACCCCGGGTGGAGGGAGCCTCTGAGCGTGGAACGGAAACCTCGCTCCAGCAGAGCCACGGGGCCTTGGCCCACCACCTTCAAACCCTGAGCACTTGAGAGAGGACACAGGAAGCTCAACCTGCTGGGGCGTTCCTGTTCGGCCCTGGGGTACCCACGTCTCTCACTGATAGAAACTTCTGGGTCTTCTTCGAATGGCGGCTCCTGGTTCTCTTTCCTTAGCATCCCAGAGACTGAGGGAAGAGCGTGGGGGAAGATTTGTGTGCCGGTGCTGTGTGCTACGAGGCGTGGCCTCCACAGGGCTTCTTATATAGACGCTGCTGAGACCAGGGTCAGCCAGAGCCCCCAGTCCACCACCGGGAGCAATCAGGAAAGGCACTGACCGGGGGAGGCAGGGAGGGACTTTATATTCGCCCATGGTCATGTGACCGGGACCTCCCCTGCTTGAGTCATCTGAGGGTAGAGAAATCTCCAGAGTCTCCCAGGAGGAAGAACAGCTGGAGCCACCCCACCTCACCCCAGATCTCACCACCATCTCTGCATCTGAGCAAACAGAAGGACTCTGAGGCGGAGAACGACACCCACTGCCAGCAGTGGACACTCTGGTCAACCACCTTCCCCTCACCCCTGATTCTCTCATATGGCCAAGACCTTTGAGGCTGGAGTTTTTTCAGAGGCCCAGCCCAGCTGGGCTGACTCCCCCTTCCCTCAGCCTCTGTCCTCCAACCATCTCTTTACCCACAAGCCCCTGCCCCGGCCCTAGTGAGCAGGTCCTCCGAGCCGTGGTCACGCCAGTTCTAAGAGGCCAGAGCACAGTCTTGCACCATCAGCTGCCGTGAGGCAGGCACTACAGGTCTGGGTTTGGGGGTAGGGGTGGGGTTGGGGAGGGAGGCCTCTGCACTGACAAGGAGTCCTTCTGCAGCCCAGTTTCCAGGGGCCCAGACTTGTGGGTTCAAGAGTCGAGGTGCGCGGTAACATCCCGGTCTAAATTCTCAGATGTGCCATGGTTTCCTGTGCACAGGTGCTTGGGGTCTCGGGTGGGGACGGCTGCCGCGGAGGGCTCGGGAGCGGTTTCAGGGTGGGCGCAGGGCCGAGGAGGAGCACACAGGAGGGGCACCTGTCAGAGAAGCGAGCACAAGGACTGGCGGTCCCCAGAGGAGGAGGGGCAGGCAGGGCGGGAGGGAGCATGGGCATTTAGACCTGGCTCTCGGAGGAGAGCTTGCGTGGGTGTTTCCAGCCCGTGTCCGGCAGAGAGCCCCGTCGTTCTGGGGTGGCTGCGGTGTGGACACTGCCGCACTCAGATTGCTCTTCCTGCAGCAGCTGCTCCGTCTCCGTGTCGTCCAGGGAGCCGGAGCTGGCCTGGATGGACACCGTGTCCGTCTTCACGCACACGTGGTCCCGCAGGAGGCCGCCCCGCGAACTCCGCAGTTGCTTGAGGTCATCCCACTCGGCGGCGTCCCCGGCCAGGAGGCAGATGCCCTCCACGATCTTGATCTTCTCCTTGGTGTAGTTATGGTCAGCCCCCCCCTAGGTGGGAGAGGGAGGAGACGCAGTTGGTCGGGTGGGCGCCCTCCCCAGGCTCTTCCCGGTAAACGGGAAGAGGAAGGGGCCGTGGTGGTGGTTTGCGTGCCCAGGAGAAGCACAGAGAGCCCACCAACCGAAGGGCCATGTGATAAGAGCCGACCGACGAGGCCCAGCCTACAAGGAAAGGAGCAGCGATGAAGATGACCGTGACGGTGAGAGCGACACCCACCGGAGGGCGACCACGGCTTCCCACCACTCACCAGCTACATCACCTTGGTCTAGCAACATGCTATCTCCCTCTGCAGCGTGGGGGGAGGAACAGTACCCAGACCTCCCAAGCCGCTGTTTGGAGGGTTCAACGAGGGCACACCCAGAATGCAATTGGGTGGCATGCCTGGCACTACAGACGACACATTAGCTATCGCTGAGTGGCCACTGTTGCTGGGGAAGGAACGCCAGGCCGGTATCAACAAAGCAGGAGCACTTTGGTGTGCATTTGTTCAGGCTTTTGACCGTGGGGGCAGGCTTTGTTCCGAATTCTCTCTCCTTTCTGGTGGCGTGAGGGAGACAGCCTGGGAAGCAAAGCAGCAGGAATCCAGAAAGGGATCTCCAGTGTCCCGCCCACTGGGTGCCTCTAACCTGGGACTTTGTCAGGGTGGGCCTGTCATTTTGGCTCCGGAACCCCTGGGTGGCTCCACCAGCACGTGGCACCTGGCTTTCCGACCAATCAGCCACAGGAGAACTGCCACTGGGGCACCGGGCCGCTCGGGTCCACGGGGCCACGCAACAGTCACCGGCTTCTGCTCCCGTGAGCCCTGGGCTGTTTTCCAACAAGCTGGGACTGGTCCGAGGGCAGCGCCAAGATTGGCTCAGGCCTCTCCCTGACGGGTTCCTCAAAGGGCAGCCCGGCTTCTGGTTTCTGGGGAATACCAACCGGCATGCTGCCCGCCCTCCAGGGCCCCTACGAATCGGAATTAACTCAGGGCCAGGGAGTTTGGTTTGGAGTGGCTCTTAAGGACGATGCAGTGGGACTGAGCCCCGGTGGTGCAGTGGTTGTGCGCGGGACTGTGGTCCCCTGGGATGGAGGTTCAATTCCAGCAGCGGCTCCATAGGAGCAAAGGCTGGGCCTCCTACTCCCACCATCAGAGGGCAGTGATGCAAAAAAAAAAAAAAAAAAAAAAGGGGACGATGCAGTGTTAGGGGTCTGATGGTTGCAAAAACACGTATGACAAATGGTCCTTGCCATCATGCAGAGACACAGCACGCAAGTCAACACACACCCCCTGGTCCATTCACCCGACACGCGCTCCAAGCTGAAATTAATAGATTAGGCCACTGAAGCGTCTCCATCGCACACACACACTGGGTCAGCGGGGGGAGGTAAGTCTTGGGACTAGCAATCTGGGGGTGGGGAGGACACCACTCCCTCTGCAAACACACAGCAACGGGTACCTGAAATCAAGAAGAAATCAGAAGAGAAAAGGTGAGAGACTATCAGAGGGGCGAGACAGCTGCTGAGGAAGAAGCACACAACAGAAGACAAGCGGTCACGGGGTTTTAATTTCTAACCTACGACCCTGATGGAGGTTCTCAGACTCTGGGGATCCCCAAGGACACCCAGAGTTATTCCTTCAGGAAGATTATTTGAGGAGGGGGCCTACCAGCCCTGGAACCACAGGATACCACCTGAGGTTATTTTTTCAATTTGTAGACAAAGCTCTTTGAGTAAGTCTTCAGGGATACAGAAAGCACTGGCCGTGGGGCTGAGCATGTTCACTTTGTAGGGGAGTCCTGGGGGGGTGGGCTGTGCAATGGGCTGATGAGAGCCTCACAAAGAACTCCCAGAGAAAGGTGCTAGGGACTGAGCCCCGGTGGCGTAGTGGTTGTGCGCGGGACTGCGGCCCACTGGGTTGGAGGTTCAATTCCAGTTCCCAGGAGGAAAGGCTGGGCCTCCTACTCCCACCACCTGAGGGCAGTGATGGCTTAAAAAAAATGTAAAAAAAAAACATATATATATATATATATGCTAGGACTTGGGAGGAAAAATACTAACAGGATCATCTCATATACCTTTAGCTTTAACAACATCTAAAAAATAGATAACATGGGTTATCTCCGACTCGGGCAGTCTGAAGAGCCAGGATATCAAGAGTCCCTGTGAAAACAGGACTTATTTTCTTGCCTAAACTTTCAGCAAAAACAAAACAATTCATGGAAGGGACAAATGCATTTTTTTGTTTTTGTTTTTTTCAAAAAAAGCACGTTAAACCTAGCATTGTAAGAGAAGTTCCACTGGACCTGGGCGAAGAGGAAGCATGAAGGGGAAGGAGCTATTCCCAGCCCTGGGCCCACCCGCTCATCACAGCTGGGGCGCGTGGTGTCTAGGATGCTTCCTCGTTTCACGGGGACACCAGTCACTGCAGAGCAATGACAACTCCAGCAGAGCAAGAGCTCGTGAGTCTTCGAAGACAGGTCCTAGCAGGGGGCTGCCTGTTCAAGTGCCTCCAGGCCTGAACCGTCTAGGATCCACGGCCCTCAGCTTCTAGAGCAGCGGTTCTCTACCTGCCTAACGCCGCAGCCCTTTCAGACAGTTCCTCATGTTATGCTGACCCCCCCAACTGTAAAATTATTTCCGTGGCTATGTCATCACTGTCATTTTGCTACTGCGAATGGAGCGACTCCTGTGAAAGGGTCGTTCAACCCCTGAAGGGGTCGCGAGCCATAGGTTAAGAATCGATGTAGACCTTTCCAGAAACCCAAGTTATTTCTAGTTCTTGTGCATTGTGTAAAAAAGCAAAGTGTTCAGAGGGTAGCTAGAACGACCCAACCTCCTTCATGGATTTACTCTGGTGAATAAACAACGCTTGATCGCAAATTTCAGTGCTCACCTCTTTCTTGTAGCACAACTGATTGTACATGGCGGGCTTGGGGGCTGTTTCAATCTTCACCTCCTGCGTGGAGGTTCGGTAGGAGGGGTTGCTGTAGGTCAGGTTACCCATGCCGGGGTCGGTGAACTTAGATTTCTTGTGTCTTTAGGAGGAAAGATGATCAGAAATCAGTTAGGATCTTTATGGGGGTGGCAGCTGGGGAGGATGCGGTCGATGGCCTCTAGCACGGCCGCAGAGATGCCCACTTCCTGGAACCCATGTTCTTCTAAGGTCCTTCCCCTGACGTGACCGATAGGCCAGGTGATTGGAGAGTTGGGTCTTATAATAGGACACACAAAAGCAGGGGCTGCTGGCATAGGTTCTAACGAAACTGCCGCTTCTTCTTGGGCTGCCGTCCCCCACCTTCGTCTTGCACTTGTTCTGGGGGCAGCAAGGTGCCAGGCTGTAAGGGGCCCTGTGGAACCTCCAGCCAGGCGCCAACAAGAAACGGAGGCCCACATTCTATGAGCTGATAAGAAACCAGATTCTGCCAACAGTCCTATGAGTGAGCTTGGAACAGGACCCTTCCCTGGTTGAGTCTTGAGATGAGACGGCAACCTCAGCATATCCCCCTGAGAGAGCCTGAGGCCTGAATAAGAGACACCTGCTTATGTTACATCTGGATTTGGAAACCACCGCAGCAGAGATAGCAACAGTTTTTGCTGTTTAAACAGCTGCATTTCGGGTAACTTATGAGATAGTAACAGACAACCAATATGCCAAGTTGTGGAGTCAATATGAACCTATATTTCAATCCTACTTTTATTAATTACTAGTTTTGGAAACCCGGTTAATATTATCTCATCCTCATCTGGACAGTGAGAGATTATACCAATAGCTGTAGCTGTATCACACAGTTGTTGTGTCATCGATACATATTTATTAAATGGGAACTACTCTGAATATTGCTATTGTTATTATTAGCAGAACCCAGACATTGTTGCTGCCAGCTGTGCTTCTAGTCTCTGGGGAAAAATAAAAGAGACAGAGGGGCATAAAAAGGATGCTACATTGGCTGAGCCTTGGTGGCGCAGTGGTTGTGTGTGGGACTGTGGCCCACAAGGTTGACAGTTCAAATCCAGCAGCAGCTCTCCAGGAGCAAGGCTGGGCTTCCTACTCCCACCAGAGCAGTGATGCCTCACACACACACACACACACAAAGGATGCTGCATTAAAAATGATACATTTTACCTTCCCAGGATGGTTCCTCCTGAGGAATGGTGTGTCAACAGTATTGTATAAAGTGTAGCATTTGTGCAGAGAGAAAGTTATTTCCAATGCCAGTCACTGGAGGCAGTGGGGGGAACAGGAAAAGCAAAGAATCTGTCCCAGTTTTACCTCTTCTTGTATGACCCGGGTCCTCAGGAAACCCATTTATCAAGAAAATGACACGGATTTCTGTGGCCATTAAAATCAGATGCCCTGGGGCTGAGCCCCGGTGGCGTAGTGGTTGTGCGCAGGACTGCGGCCCACTGGGACGGAGGTTCAATTCCAGCAGTGGGGCTGGGCCTCCTACTCCCACTGCCGGAGAGGAGTGATGCCAAAAAAAAAATCAGATGCCCCATGGAAGTGTTTAGGCTGTGACCGGGGAAGAGGAAGAAGCCTTCAGGTCTTTTCCCTCTGGTTCTCTGACCAGGGAACGAACAACCTTGAGATGAGGTGGGTCAGAGGTCAAATCAGTGAACTCGGAAGCTTATGGATAATTCCGGGCAAGGCCATGCGGTCCCCACGGGGCGGGGGCGGGGGGGGGGGCGGTGCCTGAGGTTACCTGTACAGCATCAGAGCCGCGATCACCAACAGAATCAGCAGGGTACTGAGGAGTCCGCCAATGACGTAGCTGACATGGAGTCCTTCCCCTAGGAAGAAGAGAGGACCAATGAGCAGAGGCCCTGGAGCCCTGTCCAGCTGGAGCTGCCGAGGGTGGGAGGGATGGATGACACGGGAGCTAAAGGGTTACTTTTGTAACCGTTGGATTTCACACCATCTCAGCACAGCCAGGGCTCTCCTCAGAAGACGGCCACCGGGGATGACCAAGGGGATGAGGAAGAACTCTATCACTCTGCTGGCAGCTCCCTTTCTTTTGTTTTCTTGTTTTTTGGGGGGTATCACTGTCTCTGGTGGTCCCAGGGCTGCTCCTGAGAGCGGCCGCTGGATTTGAACTGCCCAGCCTGAGGGCTCAACCACTTACACCACCGGGGCTCAGCCTGGCAGCTCCCTTTCTAACCCGACTTCAGACAAGATGCTAAATGTTTCAGCTCCTAGCTTTTCATCAGTTAAATTGCTCACAAGACTGGTAGAGATTAAATTAGGACAGAGAACAGATGTATTTTTACAGTGTAAATACACACGGGATATGGAGAGTTGGTTATGAGACCTATTATTTCCACAGACTTCGTCCAAGAAAACGGACCATTGGTCTCAAAGGTTATCAAAGTCTCAGACTCATTACATTTTCTTTTCCAAAACTCGTGCAGGGCTTACCGGGAGCCGCTGGTACGGCCTCATTCGAACGCACACAGAGGCCCAGCCGGGCATCCTCCTCAGAGCACCTGTGGGGCACAAGACACGGACCGTGAAGGCTACATGCATGCCACAGAGATCTCACGCCTCTGCAGGACGAAGGGGAAGTCCCTGCGATCCGAGAGACTGTCACAGAGGGACCAGCAGGAACACGGAGCGGGCAGGACGGGAAATCCAGAGAACTCAGTGTGGGGCATTGACTTCAAGAGGCTGGATCATCTGAAACAAGCTTGAAAACACCTGCTGTGACCAAGGGCTCACGCAGAAAGAAAATGCTTTAGAAATGATGATGCCAACCTATGTATAGATGTGCTTGACACAATTGATGTATGGGTTGTTGTAAGAGCTGGAAGAGCCCCCAATGCAATGATTAAAATTAAAAGAGACGTGGGGGGTGGGGGGAGGAAAGAAACTCACTGCCAGGCAGTCGATGCTGACGCAGGGGGACCCCACAGGGCGGAGTAGAAGTGCCCCTGTGGGTTTTCCGAGACTGGAACCCCCCCTCCCAGGGGCTGGTGGTGTTTTTGAACTGCTGATCTTGAGGTTAGTAGCCGAGTACCTAACCACTGTGTCACCGGGGCACGGTGTTGTGAAAAAATGAGCGCAGGAACAAAGAACGTGTCTTAAAATGGATTGTGATGATGACGGCACAACTCTCCTGGACGTGACTGAACTACTGAATTGTGTGGCATGCGAACGATATGTTAATAAAACTGTTGGAAATATAGAGATAAAGTATTTAAAAAACTGAGAGTCAGGGGTAAAGTCAGTTGAAAACAAAAGGACAGGGCTGAGCCTCGAGTGCGGGACTGGGGCCCGCGGGCTGGGCGGTCCAGTTGCGGCTCTCAGGAGCAGCACTGGGTAGCGCCCACGACAACCAGAGGGCAGTGATACCCCCCCAAAAAAAAGGAAAAAAAAAAGAAACAAAAGGACAAAGAGTGGAGACTACTGTTTTATATATATATATATATATATATATATACACACACACACACACACACACACACACACAAACATACATAAAAGGTTTTCATACCACAAGAAGCAGACTTCAGTGGTGACCAGGGGTGGCGGGAAAAGCAATAGGCTAAAGCCATGGTTCTCCATCTTCCTAATTCCACAACCCCTTCATACAGTTCCTCGTGCTGTGGTGACCCCCAACCATACAACTACTTTTTTTTTAACTTCCTTTTTTTTGGTGGCATCACTGCCCTGGTGGGAGTAGGAAGCCCAGCCTTGCTCCTGGAGAGCTGCTGCTGGATTTGAAACATCAACCCTGTGGGCTGCAGTCCCGCACACAACCACTGCGCCACCAGGGCTCAGCCGATACAACTATTTTTGCTGCTACTTCATAAGTGCAAATTTGCTACTTTTATGAATTGTAATGTAAAGATCTGATCTGCAGCATGATACGTATTTTCATTGTATGTACATCCCAAATGTATGTTTGTTGTTACAAATCAAAGCACAGTGATTCATCACAAAACCAAAATGTAATTCTATCTTGTGAACTACTTATTTCTAGTGACGGATCAGTGGAAGTCTGTCTGAAAGCATGGTGTAGCACGGTGGGTACTCGTACCTGGGTGTATCTGAATGTGGGCAGACCTGCCTGGAGACGATCAAGGAGCGGTGTCTGTTCCTAAGACCATCTGAAATGTGTGTTTTCTGATGGTCTTAGGCGATCCCTGTGAAAAGGGTCATTGAACCCCAAAGGGGCACGACCGAAGGGTTGAGAACCACTGGGTTAAAGGGTTGCTAGGTGTTCACTTTGGTCAAGGAAAGAAACTATACGACCCGAGGGAGGAGGGGAGATAGAGGAAGGCACGAGAATTTTGATGTTTCAAATGTGAATGCAAACATGAAGGGGGGATGTGTAAAGCCCAACTTAATTCCTAATAAAAACAAAGCAAAACTGAGAAGCCGATTGGGGAATGAGCTACAAACCTGTGGAGAGGATATGCAGGAAATCAATAGTCAGTTTGCTGAAACGACCAGGATGAATGGAAAGAAGCTCCCAGCCAAACCCCGCTGATTGGATAAAGACTCCCACAAGAGGTCACAAAAAATGTTTGTTTTTCTTCCCACCCTCCTTTCACACAGGCACCCGGAGGGAGGGTTCCGACCACCAGTGCAGAATGCTAAGCAGGTCACTTCTTTGTGGACATTATAAGCAGGCAATTAAAGGCATCTTCTAAAAGGCTGGAGAAAAGCTACTCACAAGAACCGTAGAAACCCAGATGCACGGAATGTTCCAACAGAACGCAGATTAGGAAAAGGTCCAAGGTGAGTCAGAAGTTGTCTAAATAGACTTAGAGAAAGTCAGAGGGGCTGATGGTGGTGGCGAATACTTTAAAATGTACGAGAAAGCGATATAATGTTACCTGGGCATCTGCTTTTCTTTATAAAGTGTTTATCAAAAATAAAGACGGGGGGGTGGGGGTGGGCGCGGAACACGGCTGAGCCCCGGTGGCGTAGTGGTTGTGCGCGGGACTGCGGCCCACTGGTTGGAGGTTCAATTCCAGCAGTGGGGCTGGGCCTCCTACCCCCACCACCAGAGAGCAGTGATTCCCAAAAACAGAAACAAAATTAAATTAAAAAAAAAAAAAAAAAAAGACGGGGAGGCACAGAGTATATGAATTGGATCATACACAGATCTTATCATTTTAGGACTATGAATCAGTCTAGAGTTCATATTTGGGGTTGAGATTAGAATTTGAGGTTCCAATTTAGAAGTGAAATTGGTGCTACCTTTTTTTAAATTATTATTTTTTTTTTGTGGGCATCACTGACTCTGGTGGTCGTGGGCGCTACCCAGCCGCCGCTGGGTTTGAACCGCCAAGCCTGCGGGCTGCAGTTCCGCACTCAACCACTTATGCCACCGGGGCTCTGCCCTTTTTTTAAATTAAAAAAAATTTTTTTTGGGGGTACTACCTTTTAAAATAAGTAAAAAACTCAACAAGATGAGCACAATATCACTGAGTTATGCATGGTAAAATTATTGAATTGATAAATGTTTTATGTATGATTTTTACCCCAATAAAAAAGAAAATTGATATTAAGGATAAAAACACTTGTATTATTTCTGTGAAAAAACAAATCCAGCCCTACCAGATAGATGGCAAAACATTAAGATTATGTAAGCATACTCATTTCTCTTTTATTCCTATCTAGATTTCTAGTATTATTCTTTTGCAAAGTTATAAGGATGTCTCTAAATTAGATATAAAATTCTATTCAATCAGGTTTTTTTTTCAAAGATTTTTTTCCAATGATTTTATTGGGGGCTCTAATAGTTCTTTTTTTTTTTTTAATTTTTTTTTTAATTTTAGGCATCACTGCCCTCAGGTGGTGGGAGTAGGAGGTCCAGCCTTTGCTCCTGGGAGCTGGAATTGAACCTCCAACCCAGTGGGCCGCAGTCCCGCGCACAACCACTGCGCCACCGGGCCTCAGCCCCGGCTCTAATAGTTCTTATAACATTCAATACATCATTTGTGTCAAGCATATTTGTACACATGTTGCCAAATATTTTCCACTTGAGCCCTTGGTATAAGCTCCTCTTTCCCCTCCTTTTTTTTTTTTTTTTTTAATAAATCATCTTATTGGGGGCTTCACTCAAGTTTTAAGATGTGCCTTTTTCCCTCTACATCTTAACATCTCTGAGACAGGAATATGTTTTATAGTCAAGGGAATCTGGATTGATTATTAGTTATTTTCTCCCCTTCAATCTCACATCAGGGCAGTCCTGAATTTGGGGGAGTCTCTCAAAGCAGGATGCTTCTTATAATTGTAAGCATCTTTGATTTAAGGACATGCAAAACTGTGTGCCTCACTGGAGACCCGCTCAGTGTGGTACGGGGTTGTTCAACACTGGTATTCTGTGTGTTTTGACCACTCAAACTCACTGCCATTGAATTTGACTCACAGAGACACGACAGTACAGACGAGAACTGCTCTTGCGGGTTTTCAAGGCTGTGGCTACTCTTTTTTTTATGAGTCGAGTCTCATCTTTTCCCCACAGAGCAGTTGATGGTTTCGAACTACAGACCTTGCAGTTCGCAGTCCAATGGGTAACTAGCCCATTATGCCACCAGGGCTTCTGTTGTGAATATTCAAACCCAACCAAACTTACTGGCGTGCTAGCTCTTCCCCCTCATAGCAACCCTGTAAGACAGAATATAACTACCCTATGGATTTCCTCGACTGTAAATCTTTATAGGAGTAGAAAGCCTCCTCTTTTCCCCTTTTGAATATTAACTACTATTATAATCTGAACCTAAAACAAACATACCCCGGGAATCGTTTTTGCTCCAAATGATAAAGCCACTGCCTAAAAACTGAAATTATGGATTGATTGGTATCCCCTGCCCCCACAAATAAATATGTGATAACTTGGCTAGGTCACGATTATGTGTCTGTCTTCCATTATGTGATCTTTATAATTATCCTCCATTTTGTGCTATGTTGCAAGTCCTAACCCTTAAATGCTAATGAGTAGGCAGGTATCAGGGTTGGTGTACAGGGGGAAGGAGGGAAAATGAGGACATGGACAGTAAGGACTCATTAGAATATACATGTCTAAAAACTAGTGATGGCAACCTATATACAAATGTGTTTGATACAGTTGATGTACGAATTGTTACAAGAGCTGTAAGAGCCCTCAATAAAATGTTTTGTCTTTTTTTAAAGGTCGGGTATATTTTGAGTCAGTCTTAATCATCCTCATCCTTTTTAACACATCTTTAACCATTATTTTGTTTTTTACATATTTAATCTTACAAGAGATAAAAAGAGAGAACTAAACGGAGAGGAGAAGGATTTCACAACCTTGGTGAAAGAAAAGCCAGGAGTGGATTTAAACTTGTGGATCTGGGGTCCCTGTGCTGACAGCCTCCTAGACCCAGAGGGAGAGTTAAGTCAGGACATAGGGAGATGTCTAAAGACTGCAGGAACCGCAGAAGTTGAAAGGACAAGAGGACATTCCCCTAGAGGCAGTATTCTAAATTTGAACATGCAGTCTTCTAAACTGTGAGAAAATAAAATTTGTTTTATGAGAACACTGGATAACTAAGACAACCTCCATGACGTCGTGGCTTCTCAGTGAATGACGGGATAAGAACGGAAACGAAACTCCTGACCTGGGAGCAAATGTCACAGCTGGAAAGCTGATCCATGGATCTTGGAAGTTCTCCTGAAAGCTGGTCCTCAGAGCTATCATGGGAGTCGCCTGCAGAAATCCCCAAGTCTAAATACGATGGCCTGTCTCAAGAAGCCGAGGCTGCTGGTTAGCTGATAGGATCTTTCTCTGATCTGTCCATCTTAGTGAGCGGGAACTGCTGACCTGCTGCTGGTGGGGACCGTTCCCATCGGAATCAAAGGTCCCTCACTTCTGTTCTGAACCTACTCACCTTCCTTCCACCTCCTCCAGAGATAGGCGGGTCCGAGGGGTAGAGGAGCGTAAGGTGGTAGGTAGCGTGTTAGGTAGTACGGGGCTCTTTCCGCTCATGCTGGTGGCCCTGGGAGCTGGGGGCACCAGGCCAGGCACTGGAGAGGAAAGAGAGGACAGGCCTGGGTCATTGGAAGTCAAACCGCTCATACAGTCCAAGAGCAGCATCTGGGGAACTGGACACAGCAATCTGCTAGCTGCTTCAGTCCCGGGCACCCTCCAGAAAACCCTCTTTGACACTGAATACAGAGGATTTGGCTCCAATTGACTGCTCTGGACGGGCTAGTGGGCCTGTGAAGGCCGGGCCAAGAGAGCCTTGCAAGGGTCACAGCAGAGATCGGGAATCAGGAGCCCTGAATTCCAGGCAAGTCACTGGCAGCAGCCAGACTCACACCATGTTTGTGTCCATTCCAAGCTCAGACTCAACTGTTCCTCCTGACTGAGCAAGAGGGCCTCCCAGGGGGGCTGTTTGCTAAGAGACCCTCCAGAGGGACATCCCACTCAGAAACAAAGAGTCGAAGCTGCTGGTCCCTTGCCTCCCCGAGGGCACTGCTGTGCCAGGAGGCCAGTTTTCCGTCCACTCACCCAGGGAGCACGGCCGTCCATCGGGCTCATCGGGACAAGCACACACAAAGTCCAAGGCTCTGGCAAAGCACAGGTGGGTGCAGCCACCGTTGTTCACCCCACAGGCATTAGTCCCTGGAGGCAGAGGAGACAGAGGTCGGACCTGGGACAGGACCTGTGCTCTTCATCGGACACATCTAAGAGCCAAGGCTATGCCACTCTCAGGGACAGAAGAGCACCAGAGGGAGAACCCGGGGTAGGGGGTACCAACAAGAAGTTCTAATGGCCGAACAGGGGAGCCCAAGGCTCATCAACAGTTCTTGGGGTGCCCGGCCCCATGGACCATCAAGAAGCTGACTCAGAATCTGGGAGCCCACCTGTCTGCCGCTGCGGAGAAACCACGATGATATCCATGAGCCCTTCCACGTTCGCCAACACCGTCTCCTTG
The DNA here is from genome assembly GCA_004026705.1 of Nesogale talazaci. Classification (NCBI taxonomy): domain Eukaryota; kingdom Metazoa; phylum Chordata; class Mammalia; order Afrosoricida; family Tenrecidae; genus Nesogale; species Nesogale talazaci. Next base: position 47,801 of record PVJH01008046.1, on the reverse strand, counting down.
TTCCGGCCCGAGTACTTGTCGACACGTTGGATTGACTTGGTCTGCCAGTCTGTCCAGTAGATCCACCTGTCCTGCTACTCGGCAGGGAAACCCCAAGAGATTACATGTTATCTGACAGTCAGATCCCTCTGCTTCAATACCCAAGAGCCCCTTTGCTGAAACGTCCCCTCCATCTCTTATCCACCAAGTCAACCTTTGTGAGTCCCCGGGAAGACCCTTCGCTGAGCAATCTCCCCAACCCCTCAGCAGCCCACTTTCCTCACTGTTCTGACCCTTGTACTCCCATCGACAGGTGGATGCAACACAATGTAACAAGTTGACGGGTCCATCGGTGCTCCCAGATGAAGTTCTTCAGGGAAGGCTGCGTCTCTACTCTCCGAACTCCCAGCACCTCACGCTCAGTCCTCACTCAGTAAGGTAGCAGAGCATCTCCAACTATACAAGAGTTCCCACACGTAGCTGGGGAACAACTGGGTGTTCGAGGTCCTGCTTCTGGGCTCTTCACTCAGAGCTCTGACTCAACTACTTTGGGTTCCTTCTGTGAGCCAGGAACTCCTAAGGAAGTGGTCCTCATTCTTTTTTTTTTTTTCTTTTTTTTTTTTTTTAGGCATCACTGCCCTGGTGGTGGGTAGGAAGCCCAGCCTTTGCTCCTGGGAGCCGGAATCGAACCTCCATCCCAGTGGGCCGCAGTCCCGCACACAACCACTACGCCACCGGGGCTCAGCCGGTGCTCATTCTTAACCAGGGCGGGAAGGCCCTCTTGTCCTTTGGGTAGATACTGCAAACTCCAGGGAGAACTAAGAAACTGCAAGAGTTTATTCAGCAGTATCCAGTGATATATATTTGGAGTCTAAAGGGAGAAGGGATACCTGTCATTAAGTAAGGGGGGACAACATCTAATTGACAAGATATCATAGAGCCTACGAGCAGCCAAGAATAATGCAAACTCTGGGTAATGGAGAATGAAGGATGAAGTTTGTCAAAAAGGGAGAACATTTTAAAATTGTTACAAGTCCTTGCTTTGACAATAGCCTCAGTAGACCTCCTTTTTCTCACACTATTTTGCAGGTTGGCGCTCTCAAAGGTGACAGCTAAGAAAACAGAATTGTTTAGGGAGAGCTTGCACCGAGTACTACCCACATGCCGGGTATTCGGCTAACACTTGAAAATGTGAGGAGAACGGGTCATTAAACTTGGGCAACACATTGAGCTTTTAACTGCAAGGTCAATGCTTCGAACCCAACAGTAGCTCCCTGGGAAAAAGATGAGGCTTGAGGCTGAAGTCTCAAACACTCCAGGGGACAGCTACACGCTGCCCGACGGGCTCACCAGGAGTCAGAATCAGCTCGAGAGGGTGTCGTGGCTCACCCACAGTCACACAGCTGTGCAATGAATGGCACACACAGAGCTTGAACCCGGGCACCTGGCGAGCGGCCTTAAAACTCCGGGCTGAAGCTTCGTCACCCCCCTGCTCAGATGCTGGAACCACAGCCTTTGGACCCGCTGGAGAACTTGGTAAAATGCTTATTCCTGGGCCCAGTTCTCAGAAAGCCAACACTCGTGGCCGGGGGTCCAGGAATCTGTGATCTCACTAGCTCCTCGGCTGATTCTCTATTAACCTCTCAATCACCCCAAATGCTGCGGCATGGGAGTGGGGAGTAGGAGGGGCAGGGCCCACAGGTACAGCAAGCCCCCCCGCCAAGGGCGTCTTGAGCACACCCATCTAGTGGCGACTAGAACTCAGGTGGGGACTCCCAACGCCAAAACCACGGCCCAATCCAGAAGGTCCCATCGCCGCTCTCCCGAGCCAGTACCTGGGTGAGGGCAAAGGGGTGGGACACGTGGCTGACCAGGACCTGCCGCAGCTTCCCATTGAGATCGGCGCTCTCGATCCGGTCCAGATGTGCATCGACCCAGTAGATCCTGCGAGGAAAACGAGACGAGGGTGGCTGCTCAGACTGTGGCCCTAAGGGCTGCCCCCTCGCACCTTCCCAAGCCCCGGAGAGGTCAGTGTCAGAGCCAGAGGGGAAGAAGGAAAACGGGGGACTGCCGTGCCAGGGCTGTTCTGGGAGGAGGGGGCAGCCTAGGGGCCTTGGAGGAACCACCATCCTCCGCACCTTGATCCCTCTTTGACTCCTCGTCCGGAGTCTAGGCCCAAATGATTACGAAATTCCTCAAGGAGAGGACCTGGTCTACACAGATTCCCCTGACCTTCAAGGAGGAGGGCACCCGCCAACTCCTCAGGCAACTCCGACTCCCTTCCCCTCTTCCAGAATGCGAAGAGGCACAAACCGCTCCAGAGTCTCTCTTCGGCCTGTTGGCTTTTTTTTTTTTTTTTTTTTTAAATAAATCTCCTTTCTCTAAGCTCACAAGGCCAAACTCACTGGCATCACGTCGATGCCGACTCAGAGTGCGCCTAGAGGACAGGCCCTGTGAGTCTCTCCCGAAAGACGGGCTGGTGTTTCACACTGCCGAGGCTGCAGTTAGCAGTCCAACTGCTAACCACTATGCCACCAGGGTCCCTTGCCTCTAGAGTCAGCGTTGTGCCTTTCAGTACGGGGAGGTAAAGCATATGAACAATCAGCTCGTTTAGGCTGAGCCCCGGTGGCGTAGTGGTTGTGTGCAGGACTGTGGCCCACTGGGATGGAGGTTCAAATCCAGCTCCACAGGGGCAAAGGATGGGCCTCCTACTCCCACCACCAGGGCAGTGATGCCCCACCCCTCCAAAAAAAAAATCAGCTCGTTTGGTGGTGGTGGTGGGCAGAGGGAGCTCTGGCTATGGTCCGGTCAGAAGACCGCCCCTCTGCTAAAAGCAGTTAGATTAAAGACATTGAAACCAGTGGAACGAAACCGATTTCAGGGGTGAGGGCTGCAGGTGGGAACCAAGTCATCACTGCTCCCCACTTTCTCGTTCCTACCATCGAAGAAACAGATGCTGTCATTTGCCCGACTCCTGTCACCACCTTCCTCTCCTCTGCCCACTCCGTGCCCTGCAGGTTCTCTGGGGCGGGGTTCCCACCTGCGGGTATCGTAGTCCAAGGTGAGGCCATTGGGCCAACCCAGGTCTGTACTGATGAGAACCTTCCGCTCGGAGCCATCCAGGTGAGCCCGCTCGATTTTGGCAATGTGGCCCCAGTCCGTCCAGAAGAGGTAGCTGAAGAAAGAAGACCAGCGTCACCGTCACCAAGGCCAGGGCGCATGGCATTCAGCGGTGGAGAGAATACAGGGCCCCCACCCACACAATAACGACATAAAGTCCCTCTTTCTCACCGATCTCCCCCTTCCCCGGATCCCAGGTCACCAGCAAGGACTCACCCCTTCCTGGGGAAAACGGCGATGGCTCGGGGTTCATCCAGGCTGGTGTTGACCAGTACTTTGCGGCTGGAGCCGTCTAGTCTCGATGCCTCAATGGTATTCCTGCCCGTATCGGTCCAGTAGAGGTTCCGGGCCACCCAGTCCACCGCCAGCCCATCCGTGGTCTTTAGTCCGCGTCCGATGACTGTCTCCATGTGGCTGCCATTTAGGTCCGCTCGCCTTGGGGGAAAATCCAGGGTTCCACAAGTGACCACAGGGACCGGGGACACACCCAAACTCAGTTTCTCCCCGTTCCTGTTACTGGCCCTCCACTGGACTAAGCTCTAGAAGAAAGAAGACCAACTAGCCATTAGTCTAATCCTCACGTCGAGCGAGGCAGCTGCTCAAGGCAGCCTTTGCAGAAGGCATGAATGAAGAACAGTCTTTTTCAGTTGGCGGAAAGTGGAGTCCAACTTTCGGTGAGCCCCCTGTGAAGGGCAGGTGTTCAAGGTTGAGAGCCTTTGAAAGCTGACCACCAGGCCACTATTCCCAGGTATCTCTGCGTGAAATCAACCCGTGAACCTTTTGGCATGTGGCCAAGCCCATAAGCATTTTTTTTTTTTACTTTTTAAAATAATTTTATTGGGGGTTTTTACAGCTACTACAACATTCAGTACATCCTTTGTATCGAGCACATTTGCACACATGTTGCCACATACATTTCCAAACATTTTTCACTTGAGCCCTTGGTACACGTTCCTCTTTTAAAAACAAACAAACAAACAAACAAAAAACCTCACCTTCCCCTCCCCCCCTTTTTTTTTGGGGGGGGGGCATCACTACCCTCAGGTGGTGGGAGTAGGAGGCCCAGCCTTTGCTCCGTGAAGCTGGAATCGAACCTCCATCCTAGTGGGCTGCAGTCCCACGCACAACCACTATGCCACCGGGGCTCAGCGCCCCCCTTTTTTTAATGAATCATTTTATTGGGGGCCCATACAACTCCCATCACAATCCCTAACAACATCAGTTGTATGCAGGCCACCTTCACATACCCATTGCCATCATCACTCTCAAAACATTCTCCCTCCCTCCAGGTCCCCATTATCAGCTCCCTATATTACCCTTCCCCCCCCCTTCCCCTTGAACCCTTAGTAATTTACAAATTACTTTTTTCATCCTGTACACTGTCCAATGTGTCCCAACACTCACTTCCCTGTTGTCCGTGCCCCAGAGAGGAGGCTACATGTAGATCCCTGAAGTTGGTTCTCCCTTTCTATGCCCATAAGCATTTATACCACCCAAGAACTCCCATTGCTTCTGAAGAGGAGAGAAGCTCTCCAGCTGACTGGAAACAGATGGGCGATGCCTGGGCCCATCTCTCCCCAGAAGACAGGTTCATCATGCCCATACCACGTTGGGATGAAGCAGGTTTGCTGCACCGTGTGATCAGTAGCAAGGTCACTTGGTCAAAACCTACCCGTGCCCGGTTCGAGGCCCCACACCAAGGACCTCAACCTTGGAAGGGAGGGCTTCTCCCAATGACATAGGTGCCTCTCCCTGCAACACACTCTGGGGAGGGCATAGGAGAATGCTCCCAGGGGTCTCCTCCAAGAGAGACTCTCTTTATCGTGGGGGGACCACCCTCACAGGTCAGAGTCCTCAGCTGTCAATAAGACAAACACTCGGACACCATCGCTGGCCACTGTTGCTCTCTCCAGATGCAGGATTCGGGATGGGTGGAAGGCTACAAGTCTCTAGTCTGATTTGATCTAGTTTGTTTATTTGGCATTCTTCATATACTCAAGGAGCCCCGGTGGCATGGGGGCTCTGCATTGGTCTGCTAACGTAAGGTCAGCAGTTCGAACCCACCAGGAGCAACTAACTACTCCTGTAAAAAGTTACTCATAGGACTGAGCCCCGGTGGCGCAGTGGTTGTGCGCAGGACTGCGGCCCACTGGGATGGAGGTTCAATTCCAGCTCCACAGGCACAAAGGCTGGGCCTCCTACCCCCACCACCTGAGGGCAGTGATGCCCCCTCCCCCAAAAAAAAATTACTCATAGGGGCTGAGCCCTGGTGGCGCAGTGGTTGAATGCGGGACTGCGGCCCACAGGGTTGACGGTTCAAATCCAGCAGCAGCTCTCCAGGAGCAAGGCTGGGCTTCCTACTCCCACCAGGGCAGTGATGCCACCAAAAAAAAAAAGTTACTCACATACTGGGCTTTTACGTTCTAACTGTACCCAAAGTAGCCCCCCCTCCAAAAAATACATACATACATATATATACACACACACACACACACACACACACACACACTCTGCTGTAAGTGATGCCACTACAACAGGAACCCAGGCAGGATTCGATCTCACTGCCCAAGCCCCCCATGCTCAGCAAAGCAGAGGGCCAGCTTTCCAAAAGAGGAAGCCCCTCAAGGCAAACTAGGACTGTCACACAAGAGAGACTGAGAATGGGACGGGGCTGGGCAGTGTTTCCTGCTGTTGTCCACAGGGTGGGCTCTAGGTCGGATCAGACTCCTTGGCACTGTGGCAGTTACAGAATCTCCTGTCAACTTGCAAAGGGGCAGAGTCTACCCTGTCAATCAGGTCGCAGGTTGAGGACCTCGTTTGGAGGGATCAGTAGCTCACTGGAGGCCTGGCACGCTCTCTCTGGGAGACATTACTGTTGACCAGCCACGTGGAGACACACTGATGGAGCCAGAGGCCTGGAGCTGGAGGAGCCACGCGGAGATCCACACCAGTGCGGAGATGCTTCCACCCCATTGGCCTGTGATTTTCCTGCATTTGGCGTCATTGCATGTGTGTGTGAGTCTGAAGAGGGCGTTACGGATTGCTATTGAATATCTGGGCTAATATCGGACATATGGACTTGAACTGGACTGGGCTGGGATGCTTTCTGAATACACAATGACTCGGATATAAAGTTCTCTCTCACACACATATTAGCGTCTCTGGGTTTGTTCCTCGAGTCAACCTGAACAGACACAGTCACCTCACGACAACGACCACACCCACGTTCATTTAGAGGCCCCTACAGACCATGCAACTCCACACATCTTCTGGAAGTTCCCGAGGTACCTGATGACATCCAGGAAGACATCTGTATAGTAGACCTTCCCATCCACGCTGTCATAGTCCAGGGAGATGACGTTGTTGAGTTCAGGAACAGGGACGTGCACATCTGTGTGGTCGCTGGTGTCCAGGGAGATGCGCCGGATGGAGCCGCGGCTGGAGAAGAGCAGGTAGGTCTCAGGGGAGGGGTCACATGTCTTGCTGTCTCCCTTGAGCTGGATGCCCGTGGGGCAGGCGCAGGAGAAGCCGGAAGGCCGAGGCAGGCAGAGGTGGGAGCAGCCGCCATTTCTCAGGCCGCACTTGTTAAAACCTGGTGATGGAAAGAGAATGGCACAAGCGTTGACACCCAGCCTGGAGCACAGGTGAGTTTCACAAAGGTGCTTATTGAGTGTCCCTGAGGTCAGACTCAGGGCTTGACAGGGAGGTGGAGTGGCCACAGACATGTCCCCAGCAGTCCCGAGAAAGGGACATTGTGCAGTTGTAGTACCAGCCAGAGCCAGAGCCAGAGCCAGAGGGAGCACTGCTGGATCCCACCATTTCACCGAGTCCCAGTCTCTCTGACTGGTCTTTCTACAGCCCTGAAGTTGGGACACCCCCAGAAAGCCAGGTGCCTTTGCAGCGTGGAGTGGGGGTGGGTCTTCTCACCCGGTGACTGTGCTCGGTCCACAGCTTGGATGTCCATGAGGCCCGGCAGGTTGGACCTCACCAGGATGACATTGCTCCCGGTACCCTTGTCGGCCCGGTGGATGCTGCGCGTCTGCCAGTCAGTCCAGTAGATGTAGGAGCCAAGCAGGGTGAGGCCGTATGGGTGCTGCACAGGCGACACCAGCGTGTGCCTGTTGGCACCATTCAGGTCAGCGGCCTCGATTCGCTGCAGGGGAAGGACAGTGCGAGGGTTGGCGACAAGGGGTCCAGGGGCCCCTCTGGAGAGCACCTCACCAGATGGACAGGCCTCTGCCATCTACCTAGGCTGTCAGGAAACAGGCGGGGCAGGGTGCTCACCTCGGTGTGGGCATCAGCCCACAGCAGCTGGGAGCCGGCCTTGTCCACGGTCAGTCCGTTGGGCCAGCCTAAGTTGTTGTTGATGAGCACGGTGCGGTCGGAGCCATCCATCCCAGAGCGCTCTAACTTGGCGTTTTCGCCCCAGTCTGTCCAGTACATGAAGCTGGATGGGGGAGGAAGACTGGTTATAGCCACTCTGCATGAGAGAGACACGGCCTTCTGCTCCCACGAGGACCTACAGCTTCAGAGTCCCAGGGGGGCAGTTCAAGGCTGTCCTGTCGGGTCGCTTTGAACTGGCCGGGCCTCAGTGGCAGTGAGCAGAGTTGACCCGACGTCCCGTGAGCACTCACAGGGCGCAGGACACCACGCAGAGGGACCATACTCATTTTATCTCACTGAGTCTTCCCAAGGGCCTGTCACTGCTGGGTAAGGAAGGGGAGGATCAGAGAGGCAAATAAGATACAGGGTCTAGGGAAAGGTTAGTAGTTAAACAAGCGGCCACCTTGCAGGGAAGCAACAAAGCCCACATGGAAGCAGCACACCAGCCTGTGCGATCCTGGGGTGTCGACAGGAAGAGGAATCGTCAAGTTCAAAAACAATTAACCAAATCGATGTGAAGGGGCGTGAATGTAGTGGTGACGCAAAACCCGGCTGTGAGATCTCTCGACTTTCCCTCACAGAATGAGCACACGGAGGGGATGATAAATCCAGGAGCCTGTATGGTCTGCTGATCACCTCACGATCCTGTATGTCTCTAATATTTCCTCCCCTTACGATGAGGACTTTTACTTGTTTTACCTGATTAAGCATGTCAGATTTGCATATGTGCACCTGCTTATTTAAGATTGTTCAGTACACGAAAGTCAAGCTATGTAACCCTTCAGAAACGATAAGGGGAGTAATGGTTCCTTGAGGGTATGGAAGGAAGGGGGAAGAGGGAGCTGGTAGCACTGATGACTGCATAACCTCCCTCAATGGGATCGAACAACAGACTTGCATGTGAATAGATATATTGGATCGTGTAAAATAGGACAAAAAAAACATGCTACTACAAGGAAGGAAAAAAAAGGATTCCTGGGGGCGGGGAGGGTAGCAAGGGAGAGGATTAAGGGGAGTTCATATCAAGGAGTTCAAGAAGAAAGAAAATGTTTTGAAACTGATGATGGTAGCAGTTGTACCCTACTGCTTGATGTGATTGAACTATGGAATGGTATGCTATCTCTAAGGGCTCTCAATAAAAGGATGAAAATTAAAAACAAACCCCACACGCAGCCCACAGGCCAGTGTGCAAGACAGCACTGGTCAGTGTCCCACGGACGCAAACACCCCACAGGATCATCAACTGATGAAACCATTGACAAGATGTGGTCTACCATGTACAACCCTGGCATTGGGACCCCACCCCCAGCCCCTGCCAGCAGCCCTCGAGAGGAACCAAGTCTTGCTACGTGCGACCACACAGACAAGCTTTGGGAAGGTTAAGCCAAGCCGTTCAGCCACGAAGGGGCAGACAGTGCCTGATTTCACTTATCGGGACTAGGCAAAGAGAAAGTAGAGATCCTGAGTGGGTACCTGGGGTGGGCAAGGGAGTAAGGGGGAATTTCTTTCTGGAGGGCACTGCGTTTCTGCTGGTGGTGAATTCATTGGAAAAGAAGAACAGTGGGGGAAGATGGGTGGGAGGTGGGGGGCCTGCAACATGATGATCACAAACCAGGTCCCTGAATTCTATGCATCAAAACGACTTGATTCTACACATGCCCCATCATGGCCAAAAGCAGTCCCCGGGGGCGCAGCGGTTAAGAGCTCAGCTGCTACTGAAAGGGTGCCAGTTCGTTCTAACCCAGCAGCCACCCCAGAGGAAAACCGTGTGGCAGCCTTGGGGACCCCGCAGTTCTGCTTTGTCCACTGGGATTTGTGTGAGCTGGACACAAGTCTCCACTTCACGGCAATGGGTTTTGGGAGGTGCAAACACGGGACTGCCCATGACAGAAGTGCGGCCTGGAGATGTTTCCCCCAGGATCACAACCCAGGAAACCCCGTGGGTGGTTATACTCTGCCAAACGGGACAACAGGGATCAGAATCAACTCAAGGGTCCCAGGCAGCGGCAGGGTTAACACCCCTAAGAAGAGAGGGGAGGGCTGGACCCCAAGGTGCTGCAGTGAGTGCACGTTGCAGGAACTCTGAACGCTGCAGCAACTTCAAGCCCTTCTTTCTTTTCTTTTTTTTTGGGGGGGGGGAGGCATCACTCCCCTGGGAGTAGGAAGCCCAGCCTTGCTCTTAGAGAGCTGCTGCTGGATTTGAACCACCAACTCTGTGGCCCGCAGTTACACTCACAACCTCTGTGCCACCGGGGCTCAGCCCCCAAGTCTTTCTTTTTATCTCGACCTTGTACTGCTGTCTGGAAAGAAGTTCCTAGGGCCTAGGGAGCAGCTCAGGTGCCCCCCGAAGCTTGCTTGCTCTCCCAAGGCCCACCCTTCTTCCTATCCACAGCCAGCCCCTCCCCGCTGAGCCAGCGCGCCCTGTTGCCCAGGCGCCTGCTCTCACCCCATCTCGTGGTACAGAACGATGGCCCGGGGGCTGTCCAGGTTCTGCCACACCAACACTTTACGCATGGACCCGTCCAGGTTGCCCACTTCAATCCGGTTGGTGCCTGTGTCTGTCCAGTAGACTTTGCGGCCGATGGCATCCACCGCGAGCCCATCGGTGGTCTGCAGCCCTGCGGGCAATCAAGAGCGCTCATTCGCTCCGGGCTGAGAACCCACGGGCCGTTTCCCAACGCTGGAGCCAGACAGGCGGACCCCGGGCCGCATGGGCACCCCACCTGTGGTGATGATGTCCTCATGCCGAGAGCCATCCAGGCTGGCGCGGCTGATCCTGTGCAGCGTGCTGTCAGACCAGTACACTTTTCCTGGAGAGGGAAAGCCTCGGCTCAGCCTGGACCCTCACCTCCCCAAAGGGATACCCCCCACTGCCTCAGGCCCCGAGCTCATGGGGTGTGTCAGGGAGCCTCGTGTACTCCCCGGCGTTGGAGATGAGGGACGCTTCTAAGCCAGCAGCCACTCCGTAGGAAAACCATGTGACAGCCTGATCCCCACAGGTGGCAGCCTGGGAGACCCCGCAGTTCTGCTCTGCCCACTGGGATTCCACATGGATTCATCACCAGCAGAAATGCTACGGCAGGAGTGCTCTGGGGGGAGATGGCACCGAAGGACCCAGAGAGAAGGGGCTCGAGAGATGGGGCAGCGGCTGAGCTGGAAAGCAAGGGAGCCCGCCAGCTCTTAGCCCAGGGCGGAGGGGGAAGACATGAGGGACAGTAGTGGCTAGGGGGCAGGGGAGAGGGGCCGGCTGCACCAACCTTCCTGGGGATCCACTCCAATCGCAATGGTATTCTTCATGGTCACGTTGATGGGCACCACCACGTCGGCGAAATAGGGGATGTCCAGGGAGACCATGCGTATGTCTATTCTCCTGGCGAAGATGAGGAAACTGTTCATCCCTGCACGGGGCACAGAGGAGGGAGGGCGGTCACTCGAGGACAGTGCTGGGGCACCTGGAAGCACAGGGTCCTCTTCCCACCAGGTACAAAGAGAATGTCTTGAGAAGAGAGTCCCTTTCCCCAACGGGCACGAAGTCACCAGGAGGGCCCAGGAGGCCCTGCCTGTGACCCTGCCCACCTGCTGCTGTGGGCCTCCGTCTTTCACTGCGGGATCTGAGCCTTCACTGTGTGTGGGAGTAGGAAGTCCTGTCTCTCTCCTGAAGAGCTACCTGGCGGCTTCAGACGGCCGACCGTGCAGACTGCAGGCCACCAGGCAACCACCTCGCCAAGGGGGGCGCCTCCTGGGCCTCCCCACTTTCCCATAGGCTCCCCGCCTCTCTCTGAAGCCTCTCAGTGGACCGGGATCCATGGAGCTTCTTGGATAACCCGAGCGCTCCTCTCTTGATGAGAACAGCCCTCTGTCTTCCCAGCCCGTAGCAGCCAGCTCAGAGCGCCTGGGACGCACCTGGTGAACAGGTCTTGCCATCGGACTGCAGGTTGATGCCCGTGGGGCAGGTACAGCTGAAGCCGCTGGGATTGGGGGATCGAAGACACAGGTGGCTGCAGCCTCCATTCGCCAGCACACAGGGCGTGGATACTGGGTCAGAAGAAGGGGGCGAGGCGGGGGGAGTCAATGGGAGCCCCTCCTCAGGGCTGGGGGGAGAGGTCCCTGAGAGGCCAGGGCCGGGGGAAAGCTGCTGACCTGGGGGCCGCCGGCGGTGGAAGACGTGGATGTCCATCAGGTTCTCCAAGTTCTCCTGCAGGGTCTCCCGGTCCAGCCCGGTGCGCCGGTCGGCACTCTGTATGCTCTTGGTCTGCCAGTCGGTCCAATAGATGCGCTCTCCGTAGAGAGTCAGCCCAAACGGGTGGGGGAGCTGGCTGCCGATCAGCACCTGCCAGGGCGCCAGCACTCGGGTCATTCCCCAAGAAGCTGTGACTGTCCCAAGCAGCGGTCCAGCGCTCAGGACGCACCCGTGGCCCTGTCACCCAGGTGAGGGCTAGTTATGAGATTTCTCCAAGGGATAGCATCATGGGAGGGTCTAGCTCCCCACGCTGTGTGGGGATGCAGGAAGACGATGTGTGATTTACAAAGTCTCCAGGTCCCTCTCCATGGACAGCGCGCTCTGGTTGGGAGCCTGCTGGCCCGGCGCCCTCTTTCACAGAGGGAGACGCTGGTCTCCTCCCCACTACCGTGCACGTTTGAGGTCGCTGCCGGCTCGTGAATAAACGACAGCAGCTTTTCCACGGACGCCACCCTACATCCAGCCATCCCAGTTACCATCGCCCCTCCAGGGAGTGGCCACCAGCGCGTTGCCTCCTGATGCGACACCCCGAGAATGCCAGGCGCGACCTCGCCGACACAGAACGTCTGCCCAAACCACACAGTCCGCATCCCATCACAACGCAGCACCAGACAAAAGCGTCGCAGGGAAAGCCGTCCGACCACAGAGCGGGCTTTCACAAGGCAAAGCCCAGGAAGGATTTCAGAGCAGAGCTTAGCGAGACAAGAGAACGAAACGCCCTGGGTGATCCCGAATCGGATTCTGGATCTACGCAGAGAAGAACCGAGGGGAAAAAAAGGAGCTGGCACCCAGGGTTCACATAGAAAGGAAGCGCTGAGAAAACGATGATGGCGACAGAGATACAAATATGCTCGATGCCCTTCACTGTTCCATGAGCCGTAAGAGCTTCCACACGATAGATGAAAATGAAAGCTAGAGTACAATAGAAAAAGAGGTAAGAAGTCGGGACACCCCCCCCTTTCGACACACACACACACACACACACACACACACACACACAACACACACACACAGACAGACAAATGTGACAGGAACTTTCCGTGGAAGAAATAAAGTAAGAGAACAGCTACTGAGGACCCAACCGCAAAGCAGAACAAAAACTCGCCATCGTGGTGTCAAAGCCCACGTGTTGCACCCTCCTGTGGGTTTCCAAGACTGACACGGTTCACAGGAGCGGAGAGCACAGTCTTCCTCCAGAGCAACTGCTGCTGGTTTGAACTGCCGACTGCAGCCCCACGTGTAACCCCCCGCGCCCCAGGACTCCTTGTCAGTCAGGGCAGGTAGGAACCGTCGGGGGTAAGACTGAGTCTGGGCTGTGGATTTGAGCAACGCTGCCTCGGTGGCAAGCGTCCTGATTTGGGTCATGGTCCTGTGGTGACGTGACGCAGGCTCTTGTTCTTCGGACACATACCTTGTATTAGAGTATTTTGAGGTCAAGGGGCAGGATGCCTCCAAGTTAATCTCAGATGGCGCAGAAGCACACGCGCGCGTGCGCGCGCGCGCACACACACACACACACACACAGAGCGAGAGTGTAAGAGAGAGACTGAGAACGACAAAGCAAATGGAGCACATGTCTGTTAGGATTCGGAACCGTGTCTCAGCTTCCCTCTAAGTTTGAAATTTTGACAAAACAAACAGGAACAGAAGCCAAGCGACGGGGGTGATCTATTGTGGGCTTCGTTGGGGGCTCAACTCTTGTCGATGATGATGGTTATTGGGGAGCGGAGTGCCTGGGTGGGCCGAATGAATGGTTCAAGTGCCCGGAAGTCCCCTCCTGAGCATGCACAGCTGCTGGAAATCCTGAAGAGGACAGCCTGCTCTACTAGCACAGCGACCCCAGGCCTGGGATTGACTTGATGGCAAGTGGCTGGCCGTAGTGAGCCGACGGTGACGATGGGGGAGGTGTGTACACTTACAGCCCCACCCCCAACCTACATGTATGCCTTTCTTCATCCACCAGCAGGGCCCACTGGACTCTGAAGACAGCCACAGCCTCAGAGGAACAGCCCTTGTCCCGTGTCCGTCTCATCCCCCCTGCCCCGAGTCCCTACCAGTTGCCAATCCTGGAGGCTGCCAGCCGATGGAGGATGCTTCATGCCACGCTTACCTTCCTCTGGCTGCCATCCAGTCCAGCAAACTCAATCGTCTTCATGCCGGCATCTGCCCAGTACAGCCGCTGGGACCCGTAGTCAATGGCCAGGCCATTCGGCCAGGTCAGGTTAGACGAGATGATGACCTGGCGGCTGGAGGCATCCATGCCAGCGCGCTCGATCTTGGGACTCGCACCCCAGTCCGTCCAATACATGTACCTAGGCACAGAGAGGGGAGGTTGTATAACCTTCCAGTCACCACCCAGCGGGGACTCAGGGTACCCGGGGTCTCCGGATTCCCGCCTGCATCAGTGCCCTCGCTTTCTGCTCGGGCTGCCAGCCTTGTCCTGGGCTCAGAGCTTTCTCCAAAGGTTTCACACCTTCCATCCCTATCACAGGGCACTCGCGGGTCGGAAAACAGGCCGAGCCCGTTGTCAAAGGGCTGCTCAGCAGGGAGGGTGAAGCAGACACACGAAGGCAGAGAAGAAAGGCTTCCTTGCCTGGATGGACTAAATAATGACAGCACATACATGGAACAGATCACGTCATTATGAAAAGGAGCCGGGGAAGAAAAATCAAACTCAAACCCACTGCCATCACACCAGCTCTGAGCCTGTTGAGCAGAGAACTGCTCCCCAGGGGTTTCCGAGACTGTAAATCTGGACGGAGCAGATAACTGCATCTTCTTCCCTGGGTGGGTGGTTGATGGGCTTAAACCAACGACCTCAAGGGTAGGAGACCAATGCTTGATCCAGTGTGCCACCAGGGCTCCTTAACAAGGACCCCAGAATCTATCTGCCACCAAATAGATTCCCACTCATGGGAACCCCTAGCAGACTTGCACTGTTCCCCAGGATTTCTGAGATGACAAACCATTATAGGAACAGATGGTCCGCTCTTTCTCTTGTGTACAAAGAACAACCCACACCCCTCTCCCCTCCCCTCAAAAAAAGCCCAACACCGCCATCAGGTCAATGCTGCCTCACAGTGACCTACAGAACATCGAGCTCTCGGGCCCTGTGGGGCTTCTGAAACGACAGAAACAGACAGCCTCCTCTTGCCCTCTCGGAGAGACTGCTGGGTTAGAACTGCTCTCCTGGAGGTAGGCAGATCAAAATCACTAAATAAATTTTAAAAAATCAGAGACGTACAGCGCAATGCCAACCCTAAAGACAAGCAAGCAGCTAGGATGCCAAAACCATGGCCAAGTGCAGACGCACACTACACACGCGGAGGGCCGACTTCCCTCAGTGCTCCCCATGCTTCCTACTGCAGAGTAAGATGAAAAACGGGGAGGGGGTGCACTTTCTCCAAGATTTTTTTTCTTTTTCCGCCAAACAATGAGTTTAAAAAGAAAAAGGGGGGGGGGCCGAGCCCTGGTGGCGTACTGGTTGTGCACGGGACTGCGGCCCACTGGGATGGAGGTTCAATTCCAGCTCACAGGAGCAAAGGCTGGGCCTCCTACTCCCATCACCAGAGGAGAGTGATGCCTAAAAAATAAAATTTTAAAAAAATGAATAAATAAATAAAAAAGGCCCGGGCTGAGCCCCGGTGGCGTAAGTGGTTGAGTGCGGGACTGTGGCCCGTGGGCTTAGCAGTTCAAATCCAGCGGCGGCTCTCAGGAGCAACACTGAGTAGCGTCCACGACCACCAGAGGCAGTGATCCCCAGCCCCAAAAAAAGGCCCCCAAAAGAACTTAAAAAGATGTCTTTGCCCCCAGAGGAAACCATGGTCTCCAAGCTGCTGCGGCTGCCCATGCTCCCCAGCGTGCCTTCCAGGTTCCCCGTCTCCCTAACACCCAGGCTCCCCTCCAGGACTCAGGTTTGGGCCCGTGTGGGCAGGACAGGTGCTCACCCGCCCATGGGCTCCACCACGATGTCCCGAGGCCGATCCAGGTTCTCCCAGATGAGCACTGTCCTCATGCTGCCGTCTGTGTTGGCCACCTCAATGCGGTCAGTACCTAGCGAGGAGACAAAGAGGACCAAGAAGCTCAGTGCAGGCTTGGTCACTCACCCGCCTGTCCTCCATGCCCAGCATGCCAGACATCCAATGGCTTGGCTGTGGCCGGCCGGGGTGCAGCGGGGAGTAAGTACAGTGCATGTGAGAAGGGATGACGGGCGTGGTTAGTGTTGTTGCTTAGCAGAACACACCTTCCAGAACGAGTCCTCTGAGACACTGCCTCTCCTGTGTAGCACACAGGAGATTCACAAGAGCTTGTGACGTGTGGGAGTTACAAGGTCTGCTGTCAATTTGACGCAAAAGGGTGAAGGGGTGGCGTCTAGCCTGTCGATCAGATGGCAACTTGAAGACCTCATGTGAGTTAAGTAGTAGCCTGCTGGAGGCGGGACACAGTGCCCTCCCTGAGACACTCCTGATCAGACACATGAATCTGTGCTGATGGCAACGAGAGCCCTGGACCTGGAGAAACCACACGGAGACACATGCCAGCACGGAGGCGCTTCCACTGTCACTGGGTCCACAAGACTATGCACCCACTGGCCTGTGGTCTGCCTGCATTCGACTCGTTGCATGTGTTTTGTGAGTCTGAAGAGGAATTTGTAGGCCGGTATCAGACATAGGGGCTAATGTCAGACGTATGGGCTTGATCCGGACTGGGCTGTTTTTTCAATAATCAACTGCTCTTATATAGAAAGCTCTTTCTTATACACATATGAGTCTATGGATTTGTTTCAGTAGTTAACCTGGACTAACCCATTATGATACAGATTTCTGAACGGGACTCTCAAAGGTTTGAATTCAGTGTTCTATGAGGGGGCTTCTGGAATCTGTAGTGCAGACACGCTCCCAGGTGATAATGTCTTCCAAGCAGCACCGCCTCCCACACCCATCGGGTTGTTGGAAGATGATGTTGGCCATGGACTGTGATGGAGGGAAAAACCACCGGGCTTCCTCAGAGAGGTTCCTCGTGTGAGATGTCCCAAAATGTCCCCAAGCAGAGGGAGGGTGGGGGTACCAGCAGAAGCTGGTACCAAGGGCTCAAGTAGAAAGAAGATGTTTTGAAAACGATGATGGCAACCTATGTACAAATGTGTTCAACACAATGGATGGACGTTTGTATTGTGATAAGAGCTGTATGAACCCTTGATAAAATGATTTTTTTAAAAAATGTCCCCAAGCATCAATCACGTCGCTGTCATTTGATGGGAAAACAACGAAACCTCAAGTGTGAGTTTCTGACTTCAGGCCATGGCAGAAGCAGGCCTGGAGGAACTCTGCGTCTAGTCTCCCTAAAGTCAAGGATTTTGGTCAAAAGAATCCCTGAGCCCCAAGACCCATGGCAGGGACCCAGCTCCGCACATACCTGCATCTGTCCAATACAGCTTGTTGGTGACCCAATCGATGGCCAAGCCTGCGGGGCTCTCCAAGCTAGTGTCCACCACCACCTGGGCAGGAAACAAAGCACTGTCATCCACTCTGCTCTGACCCAGCTCTGCAGCCCCAACCCAGCCGCGTCCTGAGGTGACGCGGGAGGCACAGGAAGCTCTCACCCTACAGAGGGCACATTCTGCCCCCCTCGATGTTCGCTCTCCCCAGGGTGCAGGCTGGGCCTACACTGGGCCCTACCTCCTGTCCGGTTCCATCCCACTTGGCCCTGCTGATGGTGTCAGTGCTGACATCTGTCCAGTACACGTGGTCATCCCGGGAGTCCCAGTCAAGGGCCACAGCACTGCGCACGTCAGCCAGTGGGATGACGTCGTCGGACAGGTCCTCGGTGTCGAAGCTGATCCGACGGATGTCCATCCTTCGGGCAAAAAGCAGGAACTTGTCAAGACCTGATCAAAGGCCGAAAGGGGTCTTCTTTTAATGCTCTCCATCCAAGAACAGTGACAGACACAGACGCTCACCTGCGTGACATCTGATTCAATCACACTTCCTGGGGCCTGGTGCCCTTTGCCCGTAGGCCCACTGGGAGCACAGGGCCATGCACATGGGCAGAATCAGCCTTAGGGATCAAACAGCAAGGGGTTCTATCCTGTGCCCAGAAGGGGACCTGTTTCAGTGCCTAGTGGCTCTCACATCAATGTCTCTCTCCTCCGACTTCCCTCGTTTTCCTCCATCTCTTCCAGTAGTCACTGGCCAGGGCACTGCCCCTCCTAGCTCCTTCTCCGACTTCCCAGACTGCTTTAAGCTGCAGTTGCTCCACTCGCCACTGAAGTCCCTCCCTCCTGCACCTCTCTGCATAGTGAGTCCAGAAGCAATGGCCGCCATTAAGGGAGCACTTCCTCCTCCCCAAACACCGAGCTTGGTGCTTTTCCTGCCTTGTCGTCACTGACCGCACACCCATCCTTTGCGGCACACCACGGTCCTGACTCCCACCATCCTGAGGCTAACCGAGGTCCAGGAGGGTGGCCTGGTATCACAGGAATACAGCACTCAGGCCTGTCTGACTTGAGCCCTGGATCTGGGGCCGCTTCTCTAAGACTTCCTCCCAGGTTTCTCCTCCAGCTCCTGCCTCTAGCCTGGTCTGTCTGTGTGTGTCCCCGTAATCCTGTTCTGCTGGGAAGGGCACTGCTGGTCTCCCTTGACCAACTATCTTCTTCCAAGCTCTGGGAACCTTTAAAGGGAAGTTGCTGGGGAAAACCCCTTCCTGTGCACACTCCAAGGCCGCTTAGGAAGAGCTGGCACAAAAGAATGCCAGGGGGAAACTCAGGACAGGAGAGGAGAAGGCTGACTAGGTGGTGAGGGAACACTGCGCCTGTTTCCTCCGAGTACTTTCCTGCATCTCCCTCTCTGGGAAGGGCCCAGATCCCAAGGGAATGGGATTCTAACCAGCTGTAAGCAGGTCAAAGGGCAGATAATGGACAACCAGTTAACCCAAGCTCCTCACTGGTCCAGCCACAGGCCCCTCTCTGAACTGCTCTTAGGAAAAGTCACCCGTTGCTCTGAGCTAGACAGAGTGCCACCCTCACAAGGCAATGACCTTGAAGGCCCCCCAGGAGGTCCAGGCAGCAGCTCGGGGAGAGCCCGGGCCCACATGACAAGGGGGATCCCATTGTCTTCCACTTGCTATGTAGCCAATAACAACAAGTGGCTCTTGGGAGGCTCAAGTCTGTGACTGGCTGTTCACCTCCGGGGGGTGGTTGAACTCGCCCAGTGGTCTGCAGAAGGAGAACAAGGCCTGGGCCCTACTTTTGTCAGGATTACAGCCAGGAAGCCTCTATGGTGTGCGCCGACTTGGCTACACGGGCGGGGGGGAAGGGGCATGAGACAGAGGCAACTTGAGGTTTCTTCCCCTGTGACCATAGGGCAGCCTCCAGGAGTCTCGTTTTAGGCTTCCTGGATGAGGGGCTCAAAGAGAGGGATCCTGAAGGGAAGGCGGAAGGTCTGCCCCCAGCCTCCGCTCCCATGCTTTTTAGAAGGGCCTGGGACCCTCTTGCTGCCTGCAGACAAAGCACCCCCTCTCCGGAAACAAGCAGGAGTCCTGGACGCACAGTGGGTTATACATGGGGCAGCTATGGTGCTGACTCCACTGTGCCAACCCACAAGGTTAGTCGTTCAAAATCACCAGCTGCTCCAAGGGAGAAAGATGAGGCTTTCAACTCCTGTAACGGGTTAGAGCAGGGGACCTCACACTACGGGCCACATGTGGCCCGCCGAGGACACTTATCTGGCCCACTGGGAGTTTTTGCTGTCACTGCCTGTCCTGCTTAGCAGCCGACACATCCCAGGCCCACAGTGATTTGTTCATCATTGGGTTTTTTTTTTTAACTATAGTCCGGCCCTCCAACAGTCTGAGGAACAGTGAATTGGCCTCCTGTTTAAAAAGTTTGAGCACCCCAGGTTTAGAGTCTTAGAAACCCACAGGGGCAGTTCTACCCTCCTCCAGAGTCAGTGTGCGTCGGCGTCTGTCGGGGTGAGAGGTGCCAGCACTGAACCTTCTGCTTGCACAGAGGAGTCCCCAGCTTCTGCCGGTCTCCCTCTCCAGGGGCCTGGTGCACGCCCATACGGTGTAATCCCCCAACGCGCACGCCTTGTTCTCTCTCCACACCCCCACAAGGCCCCTGCCCCGAGGCTGGAGGCCCAGGCCCACTTACTCTGGGCACAGGCGTGGCTGCTGATCTTGCGGAAACCGGTGGGGCAGGCGCAGGTGTAGTTCTGGCCGCTGGGCAGACACAGGTGGGTGCACCCGCCGTTGTCCTCTCCACATCGGTTCTTCCCTGCGCGAGGAGCCAAAGGGAGAGGACCAGGTCAGAGCAAGGGTCGCAGAGGCGGCCCCCGGTTCGAGAGCAGGGGTTTCACTGAAGAACGGGGGTCCTGAAAAGGAGCCCTGGTGGGACAGTGGTCAAAGCAGCCTACTGCTGGAGAGAAAGGTCAGAGGTTGAAGCTACCAGCTGTTCTGTGGGAGTAAGAGGTGGCAGGCGGCGTCCATGATGATGACAGCTTTATAGAAACTTGATGGGGCAGCGCCTCCCCTGCCTACTGGGTCTCGTTCAAGTCTGCCAGAGGGCAGCAGGTTTGGTCCAGGTTAAGTTCCCTACAGACAGAAACTGTCTGTCTGTCTATGTTCCAGTTGACATAGGAGCCCTGGTGGTGTCGTGGCTACGTCTTGGCCTGTGATCCAAGAGAGGTCAGAGGTTCAAAACCACCAGGCGCTCTGCAGGAGAGAGACGGGGCTTTCTATGCCCGTGGAGACTTTCCCTCTAGGAAGCTCGCAGGGGCAGTTCTACCCTGCCCTGCAGGGAGGCTGTGAATCGGCGCTGACTCTACAGCAGGGAGCCTGGGTCCTTCGGGTTCTGGTTGACAGGTCAGGAGTTACCGGACCTTCAGCAGATGCCCTGGACACATGCATGCGTGTGAATGAACTGGAAAGGGGGGAGTCGGCAAGGGAAGAGAGCACGAAGTCCTGACAGCTTTTAGTAGGGATGACACCCCAATACGGACACCACAAACATGCCCCCAACTGGCCCAACAGCCACATGGTGCCAAGAGGAGGCAGGGTCGCAGCGGTCGGGGGTTTCCTCTTGGGGGATCCACAATCAATGACCGTGGAAGCGGCAGGTGAGAAAGGCAAGGATGCACGCTCTTGGACACATTGGCTGCACACGTGTCTGTGTGCAAAAACCGAAGATGAGGGCTGAGCCCCGCTGGCGTAGTGGGTGAGTGCGGGACTGCGGCGTGGCGGTTCAAGTCCAGCAGCAGCTCTCCGGGAGCAAGGCTGGGGAGCTCCTAGGACCACCAGAGGGCAGCGATGCCAAAAAAAAAAACAAAAAAAAAATGAGGGCTGAGCCCCGGTGGCGTAGCGGTTGTGCGTGGGACTGCGGCCCACTGGGATGGAGGTTCGATTCCGGCTCCCAGGAGCAAAGGCTGGGCCTCCTACTCCCACCACCCGAGGGCAGTGATGCCTAAAAAAAAAAAATCGAAGGTGAAAGAAAATGTTTTGAGAAGGACGATGAGAACGGAAGGACGCATGCGCTGGACACAATGGATGTGACCAGAGCTGTACGAGCCCCCACGGCGCGGACTGAACACAAGCGAGCAAACTAACAGCTGACAAGATGACTCCAGAACCAAGAGAGCCAGTCTCGGGCGCGCACAGACGTGAATGAGAACCAGGAAGAAGAGCGACTCCTGGGACAGGCTTCATGGGAAGCTTGAGGTCGCCTCCAGACACCCAAACCCTACGAGGCCCTGTGGCACTGTCCTGCTCGGTGCAGGAGCCCCGCCACGGGGCCCGCCGGGCTCTGAAAACGTAGTGCATCTGAACTGACATGTGCCTGTGCATACAGCACACACTGGACGTTGCAGGGTTAGGAATGGGGCGGGGGAGGGAAATAGAAGATTTCTTATTCCGTTTCGTGTTTCCTTCACGTTGAAAGGAAAATTTGGATATCCTTTCCTGAGTAAAATATAATATTGAAATTCAAAAAAAAAAATTGAAGAAGTCCCTTTGAGGGCTAAGGGCCTGGTCTTTTCAGGCATCTCATGGAGATGGGGGTGGGGGTGGGGATGGGGGCCGAACCATGAAAAAGAAAAGCCAGAAGAGAACGGGAGCCTCTGGGTGACCCTGGTGGCAGAGAATAGGGCCGTGACACCATGACGTGACAGAAGAACACGCTTGTCTGTCTTTGGAGCTCCGCCAGCACAGTCCTTGGCTGCAGAGATGGCGGGACTCGGGCTCATGTGATCAAGAGCAGCCAGCCCCTGGAGGAGGGCGTCAGGCATGCTTGGGGCTGACCAAAGAGACAGTGTCCCTCGACATGGTGGCTCCCTGAGCCCTCGCATGGCAATGCCTGTGAGGCTGGCTCAAGATCAGGCAGTGCTCGGTTCGACTGGACACTGGGTCTCCAGGAACCTGAAGTGGCCCTTCGAACCGCTAACAGCAACCGGGTCAAATTCAGCCTTCGTGGATTTCAGTGTCGTGCTACCCTGAACGTCCAGCAGAGGGCGGAACGAATCCAGGTCAGAGTCAACCCTGGCCATTCCCGCCAGAAGCAAAGGCAGAGGTGACAGGTGCAGGGAAGGCGCTCAGGCCCACCGGGTGGGCCCTGTCTTACCTGGAGGCTGGCGCTGCGGGTGCAGGGTGTGGATGTCCATGGGGAAGTGGAGTTTGTTGCGAATGATTTCCTGGTTCTTGCCGGTGAATTTGTTGGCGCTGTTGATGCTCTTGGTGTGCCAGTCCGTCCAGTAGAGGCTGTCTTCAAACACGGTGATGGCGAAGGGATGCGGGAGGCCTGGGGGCAGGGCAGAAAGGTCTCAGTCCAGACACGGCTCCCGGGGACAGGGGCGGGATGGGAGAGAGGGGCAGCTGCAGGGCCTCACCCTGGCTAATGACAGCCTTGCGGTGACTTCCGTCCAGGTTGGCCCTCTCGATGACGTGGTGTTTGGCGTCCACCCAATACATGCGGTGCCCAGCGTAGTCGATGGTCAGGCCGTTAGGCCAGAAGAGGTGGGTGTCGGCGATGATGCGCCGCCCAGAGCCATCCATGCTAGATGCCTCGATGCGGGGTGTGTTGCCCCAGTCGGTCCAGTAGATGGTCCTGGCCAGAGAGAAAAGGGACACTGAGTGGCTGGTGGCAGAGGGCAGGCAGGTAGGCAGGCAGCTGGGTTAGCAACTGGTGGTTCTTGGTTTAATTCCACCAGCCTCCACAGCCAATCAACCCACAGCCACTGAGTGGGTGTGGCTTCCCTGTGACCCACCCAAGACACAATGGAATGGCCTCCTGGGGTTTCCCAGGTTGCAAATCTTTATGGAAGCAAAGAGAATGCTTCTCCTTTCTCCTACAGGGGGGAGGGGTGGGTAAAAATGTCCTCTGAAAAAAAAAGAAAAAGAATGTCCTCTGGGTTTGCAGTCAACAGCTGAAACCACTGTGCCAACAGGGCATGCTTTCTGACCAGTCCACAGAGTGTTTTTTAAACACACACACCCACCCACACACACACATTTGAATCGAGCCATCTTTCAAAACAAAACACAATCTCACTGTCATCAAGCAGATGTTCACTTATAGCAATCCTATCAGACAGGATAGAACGGTCACTTTGGCTTTCTAAGACGGTCACTTTTATGGGAGTCAGAAGTCTATTGGTCTCCCTTGGGGTGGTTGGTGGTTTAGAACCGCTGACCTTGTGGTTGGTAGCTCAATGCACAATCTACCACACCTCCTTCTCCTTTCAGGAGAGAGGCAGCAGGAGGGCACTGCTACGCTAACGGGGCTCCTCGAGCCGTCTCCAGATAGGGTGTCTATTCGCTTAACAACCTTTTTGTTCAATGCACGACACCCACTGCCATCAGTCCCTTTGACCCCATAGAGACCCTGATGGCGTTTCCAAGGCTTTGTAAAACTTGACAGGAGCAGGCAGACTTCGCTTCAGAGCGGCTACTGGGTTTGAACTACTGACCTAGGGTGAGGAGTCCAGTATTAACCAAACAGAACCATTAAGGCTCAATGCACTTGCTGTGGGCGAAGTCCCTGGCTGGTCCTCACAATATATCACTGAGCTGCCAAGGGAGGGGCTGGAGGTTCGAGGGCCTCCAGAAGCTTTCTCAGAAGAGCTGCTGAAAGTCCTAGGAGGGGGATCTGCTCCAAGGAGCACAGGCTCACTGTGAGTCTGCACCAGGTGAGCCACAAGAGGTGCTCTTGAACGCTCCACACTGGGGAGGGCAGTAGACAAAAGGTCCCCACCCCTGGGGAAGGGGCAAAGCTAGTGTCATATGAGTTAGGGCAGGACTTTTCTTCTGTTACGTTTCTTCCCAAGCACTCTCTCTGTCTCTCTCTTACACACACACACCCACACCCACACACACCCGTGGAGTTTCAACTGACCTGAGACTGCCTTGCTCTCAATTGACGGCACTGTCTCTTTAAAAGTCAGAGGTTAAGAACTTCCATTTCCGGGGACCTGTTTCCTCTAATCATAAAAGTGACTATTAATTTTTATGAATGAGCTCAACCCTGGCAGCTAAGAATACGGATAGCTAAGTGCCTATAATTTATCTCATGTGAAGTGAGGTACCCTTTCAAAGGCCTCCTCTCTTTTCATCTTTGCGCAGCGATGAGGGAGGTGTGATTCTTATCACCAACCTCAATTAAGTAAAGGGAGGCCGAGAGCCAGTGAACCAGCTCAAGGCCACCGGGCCAGTTACTGCAAAGGCAGGTGTGCCGAGGCGGGGAGCCCGTGACCTTGGCCTCACACTGTGAGAGCAGGCTTCCCAATGAGCCTGTTCCTGAGACCGCAGGAGAGGTGCGGGAGACGGAGCTGTCACTCACCCCTCCATGGGGTGCAAGGCGATGGCCCTCGGCTTCTCTAAGTTCTGCCACAGCAGCACCTTCCGGTGCGCCCCATCCAGGTTGGCCACCTCAATCCTGGAGGTCCCCGAGTCGGTCCAGTAGAGTTTGTCATGAACCCAGTCCACGGCCAGGCCCCCTGGTGGAAAGAGGCCGAGGAGAGGGGTCAGGGATTCCGTGCGGGGTCCTCGGTGTCCTGACTCCAAGAGCAAACTCTCCGAGGGGTCTTTCCATGGAATAGACCGGGCACGGATCTAGCTGATTTCCACGCTCTAACTCATTTACTTCCCTCCGCAACATGGTGAACTCCAGAGTGGGGTCCCCAGGAAGAGGACGGTCTAGGGGAGTCAGAGAACTATCCAAGTTCACCCACCCCCTCCTCGGAATCAACCACACTCCTGCTTTCCACATTTCTGGATCCTTCACTGCACGGTGTGTGTCAGGGCTTATCAATTAAGGCCCAGGGGCTGTGCAGAAGTTTGGCGAGGCTGCGGTTTGAATGCACCCTGTTCCAAATGCAACTAGACTTGGCCCAATTGTGGGAAGGACAGCGCCAGGCTGTGCCACGTGCGGGCCGCTGGTCGTGTGTGCTTCTTTGCTGAAATCTACCACCCTGTGAACATGGGCGACGGCGGCGGGTGTTAGGGGTTGGGGAGGCACTACAAAGAGTGACGGGCGTGCCTGCATGCCCCCACAAGTCCAAACCCACCCAGCGGAGCCTGGGAAGAAAGGCCTGGGGGAGGGCCTCCAAAGCGTCACCGCTTTGAGGATGCCACGGAGCGCTTCTCCCCCGCCCACCCCAGGTTGTCCACGGGACCACCACCGACCGACAGCGGCTTGACCGAGCAGAACAGCCTCGATCCTCAACACTCCAAGCACACTCCAGAGAGGAGCTGGACCGAATGGGAGGGCTGATCGAAAACTCTCCCTCTCGTGCACACAGAGCTGATTGTCCACCTGGGCTGGTTCATCCCTCCTTGGACAACCTGGGGGTCCCCCGCTCCCGGAAGATCACCATAGTGATGCTGAACTTAGGGCGGACACCCTGCAGCCCAGAACTCCTGGACTCCAGCCACCCTCCAGCCTCAGCCTCCCGAGCAGCGGACACTCCAGGGGACCCCACACCTCCACGCCATCTCGGGGTGGGCAAGGCCCGACCCGAGAAGGTCTGAGATCGCACCAGACCTCTGAGATCCAGGGTGTCCGGCAAAAGCCGCCGGTCCCGCTGAGGTTTCGCAGGCAGCAACTACGGCAGCTGCCGCCCCTCAGTCTGCGACACACACCGCCCCGCCACCGCTGCCCCAGGGGAGCCGGCCCTCACCTGGGCTCTCGAGTCCGGTGGACACCACCTCCTCCACGCTGCTGCCGTTGAGGCTGGCCCGAAGGATGCGGTCCAGGGTGACGTCGGACCAGAAGACCAGCTCGCGCCGGTGGTGGAAGTCCAGGGCGATGGCGTTCTCCAGGTTGCTGAGCAGCAGCGTGTACTCGGAGCGGTGCGGCAGCACCTGCCGGATATCGATGCGGTTGGCGAAGAGCAGTGCGGGCTCCGGGCCTGGACACACAGCACAGAGACGGGTGGGGCTCTGCCGGCCATCAGCACCGCGGCAGCACGCAGCCCCGGCGCCTGGGGCCCTCGGCCCCCCCCCCCCCCCAGCACACAGCCCAGCAGCTGGTGGGGCGGCGGACTGCTCCTTCCCCAGGGTCCCTCCGGGACCCCAGAACGCAGTCCGCCGCGCTCTCACTGAGAGGGACCTACCTCGGCCCTCTACCCCGCAGTCCAGCGCCAGCAGGCCTGCTGACTTACCCAGAGCCTTGCAGCTGCGCCGGTCCGGCCGGAGCTCGTAGCCCGGTTCACACCAGCACTGGAAAGCCCCCTCGCTGTTGGTGCAGCCCTGGCTGCAGTAGCCCTCCTCAGCACACTCGTTCACATCTACGAGGGCCGGGCAGGGTCAGGCCTCCCCTCCTGCTCCCCTCCCAAGCGCCCCCCACCCTAGGCTGACTGGCTGCTCTTCTGTCCACAGACCCCTCTCCTTTCCAGGTCTCACAGGAAGGCTGGGGTAATAGGTACTGAAGGCTTTGGAGTCCTTCAGACCTGGCTGGAACCCCAACTCTGCTCCCCGCCAGCTGTGCAGCCTTCCTGAAGTCACTTAACCTCTCTGTGCTTCAAGTTGCCCAGCTCTCAGACGGAAGGGACTGTCCTTGCCTCTTAGGGTTACCGTGTGACAATACAGGAGGTCGCATCTGCCTGGGGGGCCCCTGGCCCACAGTCAACCCAGCTGTCTGTCTGCTTCCTGCCCAGCCGACTGGCTGTGGTTCCACCCCGGCCCCAGCTCACCCTGGCATGTGTGCCCATCCTCGGCCAGCCGGTAGCCTGTGTGGCAGGTACACTGCACGGCCCCCCGCACCATCTGGCACTTCTGGGTACAGCCACCGTTGTTCACATTGCAGCTCTCCTCGCCCGTCCGGGGCCCTGTGCCAAAGCGAGGCATGGGAGTGAGCCCAGAGTTCTCCTCCAGACGGCCAACATGGCCTTCCACCTGGACCACGGAGAACGGATCCGGTGGCCAGGATCGAAGGAGGATCCCGGGCCGGGCCCGAGAGGCCGGGGGACACTCACGGCAGTTCTGCTGTGGACTCTCGTCGCTGTTGTCGCCACAGTCATTGACCCCGTTGCACAGCTTCCTCTGCCCGATGCAGCGGCTGTTCCAACACAGGAACTGGTCGGACGCGCACTGCGGGCTTCCTGGAAAGGAGGGAGCGAGGGCGCTCATGGTTAAGCAGCACAAGGACGGGGAGCGAGTCGGCTACTTCTTAGGCCAGGCTGGAGACAGAGGGCACTCCAGGTGGGAAAGTCAGGGTCCGAGGCTAGAAACCACCTGGACCAGCTGACTGTTTCCTTTTGTTTCCCCCTCCCCCCAGGGTACACAGAGGGATTGAAGGAGAAAGGGCATCTCCATGTCTGGCACTGGGTGAAGCTGTGGGGGCAGGGTGCCACGGAACTTGCAGCCACATAACTACCAGCCACGGAACCCACAGCCACAGAAGCCATGACCACGGTGCTCTAAGCCCGAAGGCTGCAGGTCAACAGGGGCACTGAGGCTTGACCCTGGACCCTGAGAAGGGTCGGGAAGCTTGGAAGCAGGGACCGTGTGGAGGGGGGCATTGACTCCACATAGTGAGATGAGCAAGAGCCACGCGACCACAGGGGGCAGCCCCGGGACACCCCACCTGTGTCCTCACAGTTCTCCTCGTCACTGCCGTCAGCACAGTCGTCCTCACCATCACAGCGCCACGACAGGCGGACGCAGCGACCCGACCGGCAGCGGAACTGTTCAGCCGTACACACGGAGGTGGCTGGGCAAAGTGAGAGCCTGGTGAAGGGAGGCGCCCCCACCCACCCTGCCGAAATCCTGGCCCACCACCTTCCCTGCCCGGCCCCGCAGATATGCATCTCTGTGTGAGTCAGAAACAGGACCCCCTTCCTGAAGACCGAGGTCCCAGTGGTGCTGTGGTTAGACCCACAAGGTCAGCGGTTTGAAACCACCCACTTTACCCTAAGAGTCATACCAGATGCCATGACAGAGGGCTCGTTAACCCATGTGGAACCTCAGGGTCATGCCAACAGGCACACTGCTTGGCCACTAACCATAGCAGAGAGGTGCCATGGAACACAGGCCAGACAACCAACTTCCGAAAGACTCCTGCCACTGAGAAGCCTGTGGAGTGATCCCAGCTCTCCTCTGACCCTTCTGGGGTGACCTCCAGTGGGAATCCACATGGAGGGGGTGGTTTGCTCTCCCACAACCCTCCGCCCTGCCCAGGACGCTTCACTGCCGACTGCCAGGGTATAGCCAGGATGAATACAGGACAGGGGTGTCGTCCGGGAGAATGGCATCTCCTTAATGAGAATGCTGGGCCCGACCTGTAGAACTGTATGCAGTGGTCTCGTCTAATGTAAAGTGACCAGATTTTAACATTGGTAAAGCGGGACACCATTGACTGGGGGTGTAGAGGGGGTATATTCCCTTCTCGTTCTCCTGCCATTCCCTAACTTGTCATGCATTCTTTTAAAAAATCAGGACATTTTTATATGGTGTGGGACGCAGGACAAATTGTTTAAAATCGGGACTGTCCTGCCAAAAGCGGACATCTAGTTACTTTAACCTAGTGACTTCTTGCTGGGGCCACGGTGAACCTGCGACCCCTGGCCCCAGCTCGGATCCCCTCTTGGGCGCCACCCGCCACTCACTGCAGTTGCGCTCATCCGATTGGTCATCGCAGTCGGCGTCACCGTCACAGCGCCAGCCGGCGTTGATACACAGGCCACTGTCGCACATGAATTCCCCTGAGCGGCAGGGCTGATGAGAGGCTGGGGAGACACAGTGGGCTTCTGTCTCCAGCCAGCCTGTGTCCATGGAATGCCCCCGCCCCAGCGTCTGGCCTCCCCCATCTCTGCCCAGCAGGGACCGGTCTCTGGGAGTCCAGGAACGCCTCCCCCTGGGCTCTTGCCCCACTGGGCACCTGTGCCTTGCCCCCAGAGCAGCTCCTCCCAGCCGGCCTCCCCGCTGGCCACTGGCCAGTCCACTCACAGCAGTCAGACTCGTCTGACCAGTCTCCGCAGTCATCGTCCCCGTCGCAGTGGTAGATGTCCAGAATGCAGCGGCCGTACGCACACTGGAACTCCTCCAGGCTGCAGGGGGGCGCCGGGACAGCCGAGGCTGCGGGGAGGCAAGGGCAGAGGAAGGGGCCCTGACTCCTCTGAGGAAAGAGATGCTGGGGGGTGGCGGTGGGCAGACCTTCCTCAAGGGATCTGTGACCGGCTCTCCTTTCTGATGGCCCTCGTGGCCTCCCAGTCGGGGTACCGTGAGGACACGTGTGGCCCTGCCCCAGCCCAACCTTGGGGGAGCGGCTTCTCAGGGAGCCACTGGACAAGCAGACCTGCCCTGGGCCCTTCAGCCCTCGGGCCAGAGCCTCTGGCCTCTCCCAGCCTCACATCCCGCCCGAGGTCACTCACGGCAGCTCTCCTCGTCCGAGCCGTCTTTGCAGTCGGCGTCTCCGTCGCAGTACCAGTGCTCGGCGATGCAGCTCCCGTCGCTGCAGCGGAACTCCTTGTCGGAGCACTTGCGCATGTCTGGGGGACGACCGTCGGGAGGGATGCCCGTCGGGAGGGGTGGAGAGAGAGACACGGGGAAAACCCTGTGACCATCGGCCTAGGGGCTGTGGTCCAGCCTTCTTTCCTTCAGTGGGCACAGAGCGGTGCCGACTCCCTGGGGAAGAGCTAGAGCCCAGCAGGTGACCGACGGTGCTTTGTCCCCTTCCCTGGGTCACAGACGGTCACAGAGGGCAACACCCTCCAACGCGGGGCTCATAGACAGTCCTGGGGTCCCCTCCTGAGCTTTTCTGTTCAGAGAAGGTCCAGGCCCCTAGGAGGGCTGGTGGAGCAGGGGACTGACGGCGTGATGCAGGGAGGGCTTCCTTTCCTTTCCTCCCAACTAGACCAGAAAGACAGATGGTCTTTTGCTTTCTGTCCAGGCCCAGGCCTCTGGATCTCAATCCTTGGATTCGGGCCCCACGGTTCCTGGGGCTGGGGTAGGTCGCCCTATGCTCCTCCCTCCATCCTTCCGGCGACTCGGGGCAGTGGCTGGAGGTCAGGTAGTGCTAGGGTCATCGCCGTGATCTCCCACCTGGCCAGACCATGCACCGGCCGTGGGGCCTGCACCCCCTTCCCCCCACCCCCCATGGAGCCCCGCTGACCGCACTGCTCATCGCTGTTGTCTCCGCAGTCATTGTCCCCGTCGCAGTGCCACAGGCTCCGGATGCAGTAGCCATTCTGGCAGGGGAACTCGTCCTCCTCACATTCCCGCGGGGCTGGGGGAGCGAGCACAGGCAGGGATGTAACAATGGCCACCTTCCCGAGCCAGGACCCTCCACTGCTGCCCCCTGGGGATCCAGAGGCCCAGAGGCCTCCAGGACTTAAAGCCCCCCGGGGCCCGATCACTCACGGCAGTCCTGCTCGTCTGAGTCGTCCTCACAGTCGTTGTCCCCGTCACACACCCAGGAGCGGCGGATGCACTTGCCGTTGTCACAGTGGAAGTCCAGAGGGGAGCAGGTGGGCAGCACTGGGCGCCGGGAAAAGAAGGCCGTGCGTCAGCAGGGTCCCTGGCCTCATGGTCCCTGGCCTCGGCCAGGCTCCACGAGGGCCAGGAGACCTTTACGGACATCTCCGTTCCCAGAGCTTCCTCCCCCCCCCCCCCCCCGTTTCACCCGCCAGCCCCAATAGACAGGGCAGCTCAGCAGCCCCCGTGGCTAGGGAGGGAAAGTGCTGGAAGGGAAGCGGGACTGGGGGAGGGAGGCTGTCTCAGGGCAGGGGAGGACGAAGACGAATTCAAGGAAGATGAAACCTGCCCGGAAGCAGAAAGACCACCAGGAGCGGGAAAGAGCACGGAGCTCAGTTTTGTTCTCCTCCTGCTACACGGGACCAGGAGCCCCACGGGTGTTGCTGGTTGTGTGTCCAGAAAGACAGGGTTTCCTGGTGCGGTCAAGAGGGACCATCTTGGAAACCCGCAGGACCCATTCTACCCCGTCTGAGGGGTCCCTGCCCAGGCGATGCCGGCGCCTGGGATGATGACAGAAGCCCTGAGCTCCAGTTCCAGTTCTAGAACCCATCCCTGACCTCCAGGCCAACCCCTCAGCCTCTTCTGCTGTGGTTTCTTCAGCAGCATGATGGGGACCACGACGCTGGGCTGACGGAGGCCCTCTAGATGAAGCATGAGAAAGCACTAGATGATGGGGAGGTTCTTGTCACCCCGACACAGCTAGCTGGTGTTCATGAGACCCAGGTTCTCACTTTCTTCTCAATGAGTCCCCTTAGCCTCCTTGGAATGGAGATGCAGCTGATCAGAGATTGCACCCCTAAACCCAGGCAACTGGCTCAGCGGTGCTCGGTTGACAGTGCCACGGTGGGCGCTCACGATGGTGTCCTGTGCTCTGCCACCGCCTGATGTGAACGCAGGGGAGAGCGGGCACAAAGGTCTGACAAATTCTCACGTGGCAGAATTCCACGACAGGGGAGAAGCTGCATCCCATCGCCAAGCCCGACCCAGCTCTGCCAGGGAGAGTGCTCCTACCAGGCAGGGAGCATAACTTCCCCAGGGCGGGGGGGTCCTTCACAGGGGCGCACAGCCTCCGCTCTCTCCTGCAGAGGGGCTGATGGTATTGACCTATTTGTGGCCCCACACCTCCATCGGGGCCCCTGCGTCCATGTACAGCACAAACATTGCACACACATGTACCTGCATCAGGGTCTCTGTGTCCATGTACAGCACAAACGTTTCACACACACACACACACCACACACGCCCTGCCTCCTGGTCATATAAACACAAAAGGATCTATCTGTGTGAAGAGAGAACTTGCTGGTCCGAGGGTGCCCAGGGCTTTTCTCTACACTGGCTTCTAAGGTGGCGGTTGTCTTTCTCATTGGACATAGGATGGCCTGGACCAACCAGCAGCAATACAGGGTGTGTGAGGGAATCAGGGATGTCCCTTCTGACGACACTTGTCACCCCTGCAAGCGTCTGAGCGTCTGTCTGAGTGGGGCACAGTAGATCCAGGGAACGTCCCAGGGGGCTGGCCCTCGCTCCCCGCCGCCCCCCCCCAGCCCCTCCCCTGGTCCCTTGGGGAGGCTCTTACTACACCCATCCTCATCGCTGTGGTCTCCGCAGTCGTTGTCCCCGTCGCACTGCCACTGGGCCGGGATGCAGGTGCACTCGCCAAGGGCGCTGACAGTGCACGTGAAGTGACTCCGGCCACACGCACACTCGGGGCTGCTGGCCAGGCCTGGGCAGAGGGAGAAGCGGATGGTGAGGGCGGGCTCTGGGTTCCCCCCCTCCAACAGCTCACTCTGGGGCGGGGGACAGGAGCAGTCCAAGGACACTGCCCTCCTACATTGTAGGCAGACGCAGATGACCTGATCGTGCCTTCATCCCATTCCTCTGGGGCACAGACAGTCATGACAAGAGCCCCCTTCCTGAGTGACCGAGCTCTTCTGCGCAGAGAAGGACCAGGCCACCAGGAGGGTTTAGTGCTCTCTGGAAGGGGGGCAGGGGACTGAAGGGGTGATGCAGGGAGGGCTTTTGCTTCTGTCCAGGACCAGACCTGTGGGCCTTGGTCCCTGAAGGGCAAGATCTGCGAATATTCATGAGGACAAGCCCCTGAGACAACGGCTTGAGAAAGAGCCCTCCCAGCAGATGAGGAAGCAGGAGAGTCAGTGGCTGGGACCAGGGTCTTCCTGTCTGAGGGACAGGCCCCCCTCCCTCTCCCTCCCAGCCTCTGCCCCAGACTGCAGCTGGGCTTCCCTACCGAGCATCCAGCTACCGGCCTGGCCAAGTCCTATGACTGGCTGCTGTGCCCCCCCACCTCGGCGTGCCCAGCATGATGCCCTCGGATGGCGTGTGAATGGCTCGGTGCCCCTGTTCCAGCCTCAGCTGGAACAAAGGGTTCTGCCAGGGTCATTCTCCCCCCTTCCCACTATTCATCTAGCTCACTGGACTGCTTGCAGCTGGGGAACGAGGGGACACAGCTCATGGCTGAGCTCCCCCCGCCCCTCCCCTCCAGTGATTTCATCTCCCCTTCCTTCCATGGGCTGGGCTGGACCCAGGGGCAGACTCAGCTCTGCCTCCTCTATTGACCAGGCTCAGCTACTCTGTTGTGGCCCATCTCCTTGATGTGTGTGCGTGTCTCACCTGAGGAGAGACTGCCCTGCTCAGGGCAAGAATGAATGAACGGGCACACTGCGCACCTCCTCCAAGAGCACAGAGTGCCCTAGGCAGACCTTCCCAACCCATGGACGGATGGGTGGAGTGATGGATAGAAGGAAGGGAGGGAGGATGGATGGGATTTGTGAACTCCTGACACTACAGGCACATGGCTGTTTCTGGGGAAAGAGACCACAGCTTCTACCTAACGCCCAAGGAGGCCTTGGCGTCTTCTTCCAGACTCTTAGGCCCTAAGATGTAGGGTTTCTGCAGAAGGTCCGGGGAGTCTGGGAGGAGTCACATCTCTAGGTCTCACCCCAAAGCACGGTCCCAGCCCGTGGCTGTACAGGTGACAGTACGTTCGGGACGGTGGAGTCTTTGCCAGGGCACTCCGGAACCCCAGCCCCAGGCTTGCAGGTCGCTGCTTAGAGTGTGGAGAAGGACCTGGGGAGCATTTTCAGAGCGTCGCCAGCTCACCCCCACTAGAGACACCCTCTTTAGGGGGGCATGCTCACCAGAGCACACAGGAATCCGCAATGCGGATTTTGACTCTGAGTGACCCTCTCAGGCAGAACAGAGGTGTCCCTGAGGGTTTCCAAGACTGCACCCCTTTATGGGAGAAGGTCTCCTCTTTTTCTCGGGGGTGGCTGGTGGTTTTGAACTGCTCACCTTACAGTTAGCATCCCAGAGAGTATCCAGGGCTCCTTGCTGGAGGACATAGGAAGGGGTGAGTATTTCAGAGAGCTCTGTGCCCTGGGACTCCCAAAGAGCAGTTCTCATCCAGCGAGGGTATTGTTCCCCAGGGAGCACCTGACAGGATCTGGGGTCATTGTGACCAGCGGTGCCGCCAGGCAGAGATACTGCTAAACATCCTATGATGCACCAGGCAATCTCACTGCAAAGACTTCTCATGGGCTTAACATGCCATCAGGGCCGAGACAGAAAACACCCACCCGGCCACGCACAGTGGGGAGTGGGGAAGCATCTCAGAGGGTGAGGGGTACGGGGGGGCACCCAAGAGCAGGGAGGGAAAAGGGAGGATCTGAGGGAGAAGGACAAAGCAGACTGAGCTGGTTACTGGAAGCAGTCGTATGACCTTGTTCCTGAACTCCCCAGCCTCAGTTTCCTTGACTGGGCGGGGGGAGGGAGGAGAGTCACCAGGCTGTTGGACAGACACTCTGTGTGAAGAAACTGACCGGGTCAAGGCTGGGGCACACCAGACATGCTCAGTGGATGGAGGCTGAGAGGGTGAAGGCACCGGAGACTGAAAACCAAGTTCTCCCGTAGGACATGCTAAGAAGCAGAGCACCAGCTCAGGGACACAAGGCGCATCGCAGCGGCCTGGGGCGGCGTGCCGCTGAGC
Organism: Nesogale talazaci; assembly: GCA_004026705.1. NCBI lineage: Eukaryota > Metazoa > Chordata > Mammalia > Afrosoricida > Tenrecidae > Nesogale > Nesogale talazaci. The sequence goes on along the minus strand of PVJH01008046.1, from coordinate 13,119 downwards.
AGACAGGAGGCTGAAGGCCAAGAGGGGCCCTCAGCCTGCCTTAGCCAGGGCTGCACCTCCACTGGTCAGGGAGTGAGAAGGGGGCCTAGGATTACAGGGCGCAGGGCCCAGGGACGCTGCCTAGAGTTGGTTGCAGGGAGCAGGAGAGTGGGGCTTCCTGTCGGTTCAGAGCAGCCTCTGAACATCAGCACCCTCCCGACCAGGCAAGCCAGCCTTCGACGTGGGTGTTCGTACAGAACCCAGACCCCCGGCAGTCCTAAAGGTCCGCTCTTACACCTAATTATCGAAAAGACTGGCGACCGATGACAGGAAATCAATGTCTGTGAGGGCAAAGCGCCATCTTTTGTTCAAAGGCTTTGACCTAGAATACTCCCGTGAGGCTTCTCTCGGGCCTCTGACAGCCTTTTGCCAGCCACACTGCTCCCTTGAGCCCCCAGGGTCTTGGGCCTTCGCCTCTAGACCAAGTGTGACTCAGTGAGGTTCTCGCTTTTTTTTTTGGCATCACTGCTCTCTGGTGGTGGGAGTAGGAGGCCCAGCCCCACTGCTGGAATTGAACCTCCGTCCCAGTGGGCCGCAGTCCCGTGCACAACTATTAGGCCACCGGGGCTCAGCCCAGTTCTTGCTTTTAAGATACACAGCAATCTACTCATTGAGCCTCCTTGGGGGAGTCACCTCCACCTGGCCACTTCTCCCTCCCTCCCTCCTGTGCCTCACACCTCACAGTTCTTGCTGCTTCTCTCCAAAAGGAAGCGAGTGACACATTCGACGGGGATGTGGAGAAATGGTGTGAAGGAGACTCTCAAGCCAGAGAAACGGCACTCCCCTCCCTGAGCCTGCCAGTCACTATACGAATCTAGGCAAGTCACCGGATGTCCCTGGGCCTCCGTGTCTCCATCTGTAAAATGGCAGTAAGACAGGGCTCCCTAACGGGGATGGGGAGTATAAAGACACAGGAAGATATTTAGTCCAAGACCGCGCCCCCACCCCCCAAGAACTTCATGATGATGCAGCCATCATCTCTTACTTACTAAGGACCCTCCAAGAGCTTCCTCCACCCTTCTGCTTCCACCTCCACCACCCCTAAACCCACACCCACCCACAACCTCCAGTCTTCCCATAACCGCCACAGTCTGCTTCTTTTGGTGTGAAAAACCCTTTTCACTTGCTTTTTTTTTGGTGGGGGAGGGGGCTTATGTAACAGAGATCTCACACAGTGATGTCTTGATGAGGTTCACTTGGCCAGCCACAATGCCTTCCAAATTCGCCCGTGTCCACAGGGGTTTGACAGTTCCGCCACTGTTTCTCCAGGGTGCAGAGTATTCCTCTGTGGGTACGTATCCGACTTTATCCCTCCAGTCCTTTCAGGGGGGAAGTTTGGTTGTTTCCCTCTCTTTGCTGCTTTCGACAGTGCTCCATACCCATGGGTTTGCCCACATCTGGTTGCGTTTGGGACTTTGTATCTCTGGGTACAGACTGAGTAGACAGGTTGTCCAGGTTGGATGTTCTTTCTTCCAAGGACTTCTGAAGTGTCTTTTCAATGCAACATCACCAAGTAACGGTGGTACCTTCATTGGAGATCACCCCTTTCCAGCGGGGGCTACTGTGACACAACACAGGGAGGTGCAGGCTGCTGCAGCCTGCACAAGTACTGCAAGTTGGAGACGGCATTCCCACCACGGAAAGCTGATGCCCGAGCCTCGTCATTATCCTGCCTCCCTAATGTGGTACCACTTGTCTGAGAACTCCTTAAAAAAAAAAAAATCTCAAAGCGAAGGTAATTTACAGCATGGGGATTTTTCCTTTACCCAGGTGTCCCTGGGTGTAGGTAAGGGCTCAAGGAGAAGTTGCTAGTTCTCTCGGAGCTGCCTCAGAAGAAAGGCCAGATGATCTACTTCTGGAAGATTCTATCCTTTGAAAACCCCAAAGGGCCCACAGGGCCACCGTTGAGTCAGCATGATCTCGGGACACCTGGGGCTGCTCTCCTGTCCCCATGCTTCTTGATGCATTGCTGACGGCAAATATGCAGTGAGTGCAAGTGTTTCTACCAGGGACCATTCCCAGTCCAATGTCCTCTGTGATCAGGGCAACTGAGTGGGGCAGAAAAGTGCTCTAGAACGCCACCCTGCTCCAGGAAGGAACGTGCTCACCGACACTTAATGACACTCTGCAGTGTCTGCATGGTTTACAAGCTACTTCTGCATAGCGTTTGCATTCTTGTCTAATCATTACAGTTACCTGCAACAGTGAGCCTAGCACCTCACTGAGGATAGGGTGGCCTGCTTTGGCCAAGGTCACAGGGTAAGCCAGGATGAAAGCCCACGCTGACCCTTAGACCAGTATGCTCACAGTGTCATCTCCGCACCGGGGCCTTCAGTAAGTCTCCAGGGGACCCCAATCAAACACTCACTTGGAAGCAGACCACACCTGTCACCTGGAGCCTCATGGATGGACAGTGATGACACACAGCTACAAAGCAGCTCTTTCAAGTTGAACCAGAGATGGGCAACCTTAAGGAGTGCCCTGGGAATGTTCTGGAGTGTGGCGGCCACCCAGTGTGGAAGGGAAGAATCACATCAAAGCCCTCTTTCTTCCCTCGTGTCCAGTGGTGGCCGCCAGTCAAACCTTATCTAATGGCGATAAGGTCTTTAAAACGGCTCTCCAGAGCGTCCAGGCAATCGAGGTCAGATTCATGGATTTCAGGGAAACAGGCATTGTGTAGCAAGACACAACAGATGGAAATGAAAGGTGGGGCAGTGAGGCGCCGTATGGACACAAACTTAACCTCACCCTAGATTTCCCAGCACCTCTAAGCAGCTGGTATTAGGAGAGGACAGAGCCTGCGTGCGAAGAGGGAGGACCAGTACAAGGCGTGAGTGGTGGGCTGCATCAGGAGAGCACGAGCTGAGTCCTGGGCCAACACGGTCCTACCCGGCCCCCCTTGAAGCCCTCTGCTCCTGCAGCAGGGCTTAATCACCAGTGAGATGACCGTTCCCTTTCTAGGTTATAAGCTTCTTGACAGTTAGCATCGTGTAGACTAGAACTTGGTAATCCAGTACAAAAACAAACACAGTGTTCAGCGACAACTACTGGTCTCTTCCAGCCTGGTGAGAAGGAACGTGAAAAGGAAAACAAGCTCCAGGGAGAAGTCGGTCCACAGCAAGGGGTCCCTATGCACCAGGGCGCTTCTGAGATGAGAAGAACCAGCCGGGAAGCCGCTCCCCCCTGACTGCTGATTCTTCAGACTTTGGACAGAGTAGGGGGTCCCAGCTGGGATGGCAGAGAAATGTAGAATACCATTCCCACTCCCTCCAAAGGCTGACTTACTACATCGATAGAGACTCAAGGAGCCCCTAGGATTAAGTCCTAAGAGGACAGGCACCCTTTGAAGTTGGAACTCCCAGAGACTGCCTTTCCTCCAAATTAGATTGACTTATGAAATGAGCATAATCACCCTTAAACACTGTAGTCCCTGCAATGAATCCACGACGAGTAGCCATGACCCAACGAGCGACATTTACCCTAGAACACAGATGAGACGTGAAGGAGGGACAGGACAACTCGAGGGGCAGAAACTGAACACGGAGAATGGAAGTCACGAGAATGGCGAGTCATCGGGAGAAATGCAACCAGCGTCATGGAACAAGTGGCAATAAAAATGGCTACATAGGAACGAATTTGCTATGTAAATTTTCAACTAAAACACACACACACACACACACACACAGGAGGCAAGCCCTCAACAAAATGGACTGACTAGCCGCAACAAGGGACTCAAACCAAAGATATGCAGACGGTGCAGGACCAGGCAATATTTCATTCTGTTAGACCAGCGGATTTCAACTTGCGTGGTCATGACCCATTTGGGCGTCAAACAACCCTTTCATGGGGATTGCCCAATTCATAACAGTAGCAAAATTACAGTGATGAAGGAGCAGCGAAAATAATTTTATGGTTGGGGGGGTCACCCCAATATGAGAACTATATGAAAGGGTCACAGCCTCGGGAAGGTGGAGAAGCACTGTAGTCCATGAGCCACTGTCCACAGCTACAAAAGGCTCGCTGCTGTGCTGTTAATGCTGTTAAGTCTCTCTTAACCAAGCCCGTCTGACAGAGTAGAACCGTCCCATTGGGGTTTTCTAGGCTGTAATCATGTGTTACCCGCGGAGAGACCAGTCCCCTGGAGAAGGACATCGTTGTGCTTGGTAAAGCAAAAGACCATGAGAAAGAGGGCCACTCTGGGCAAGATGAACTAGCACGGTGAGTCACTACCGTGATGGGCTCAGACATCAGAACAACTAGGAGTTGGAACCTGACAGCGAGGGCTAACACAACTACACTCCTTCCAGGATCAGCCCGCCAGATCTTTCTCCCTGAAAGGCGCAGGGGAGGTTCAAGCTCCCAACCTCTCCATTAGCAGCGGAGTGTGGGAAGCATCGCTTAGCCCTGGCTAAATGAATACAACTGTAAGCGAGGGATAACGTTCCTTTGGAGTCATGTAAAGTTGGAGCACAGGAAAAAGAGGGGCCCAGCATAGCAGAAATGAAAGTGGTTAGTTATTTCCTCTCTTCTACCACCACTGAGACTAACACGGATCTCCTTTTTAAAAAACAAGTGCAAAAATAAATAAACAAATAAATAAAAACAAGTGCATACACACAATCCACAATTTTATTTTTACCTTTTTTGGGGGAGGGGGGCATCACTGCCCTCTGGTGGAAGTGGGAGGCCCAGCCTTGCTCCTGGAGAACTGCTGCTGGATTTGAACCGCCAACCCAGTGGGGGCCGCGGTCCCGCACTCAACCACTATGCCACTGGGGCTCAGCCCTATTTTCACTTTTTAATAATGTTAAATCCTCACAGGAGACAGTATTGCATGGGTTCTGTGATGGCCCATGGCCTCGTAGGGTGCTTGTTTGGAAATGTGGTCTGAATCTGGCTGCCCTTGCCAGGGCTTGAGTCCCCTCCCCCCAGCTCTGGTGGTGCAGTGGTTGTCCTTGGGGCTGTGAACGGCAAGGTCAGTAAGATCAAAACCACTGGCTGCTCCTGCAGGAGAAAGAAGGGAGGAACTCTTTAATCCCGTAGAGCTACAGTTTCGGGGTCAGCACCAAGTGCGTCTGGAGCGCTGTGAGAGAGCCTCGAGTTGCCAGATTTGTCCCCAGGAGTCACTGTGTCATCCTGGGCCTCATACACAGCAGCACATCTCAGGCCAAAAGAGAATCCTGTTTCATGTCGGACAGAAACACCTTCCGTTCTAAGAGACGTGGTGCACTCCCCTGGTGTGGAGATGCTGCTTATAGCCAGCAAGAATGGCCGTGAACCTTCCAGATCGAACTGGCAATTTCAAAGTCCTGCACCCATCTTGCCTCCACAGCTTCCGAGATGGCAGAAAGAGCCGAGCTTCTGCTTCAGGATTTTAGGTTAAGTCCAGGCTATCCTGGGCACGCTCCTCTCCTATAAGAGTTCCTTGTAGTACTGTACTGGCAGGGAAATCAGACACAGATCAAGGAACCTTTTTCCCTGATTCTCTGTGCTTTCAGGAGATCACACAAATGTGTGACTTCTGACATTTGTCTCACGGTCTCTTAGAGGGACTCCCAGAGGACTTGGTTGGCTTGAAACCTACCTGGTGAAATCTTCTGGTGTGTTCCTCCCAAGGACCACTATCAGATACACTGCAAGTTCCATCCTCCCTTGACACTCTTTGAAGCAGACGACAAGTTCTTGATGGCCAGCCTCCACGGTTACAGAAAGCAAGATGAGCAGAACATGGGAAGGAAACTCCTTGGGCACAAATCTGGACTCTCGTTCCTAGCTGTGTGACCCTGGGCGTATTATTTGGTATTTTGATCTCTGAGTTTCTCACCGGGATAAATGGGATCATAAGACCCTCTACCTCAGGTGAATGTAACAAGGGTTAAATCTGCTAAAGAAGAAAGAAAAAGCACTTAGCATAACACCTGCCACTGCTTGCCCTTAAATCCATTGTCAAGGAGCCTCTTCCAAGTCATGGTGGCCCAAGGGTCAAGAAGAGCTGCCGAGAAAGGCTCCACAGGGTGATTTTCACGGAAGCTGAACGCCAGCCACATCTTTGTCCCATCACAGGCGATTTGGGGTTCAAACTGCCACGCTATGGGTTGGCGACAGGTGCTTTGGCTCTTGGCACATACTAAAAACAGGCGGACACACACTCATGGCCCTTGGGTCGATTTCATCTCAAAGTGACCCTGTAGGACGGGCTGAGTTTTGGAGACGGCCCCTCTTTACAGATGGAGGACGAAGGCAGCTTCGTTTTGAGCAGCCCAGCACGTAACCCACGCCACCGGGGTTCCGGCAGCTCTTGCTACGAACACAGGAGATTACAACTCAACCCAGAATTGTCTCATTGTCGGGATGTTAAAAATCCTCCTGCAAGTCAAATGGCAGGGGCCTCCCCATGGCTGATGGCGGAAATAAACCTGTTCACTCGCTGGCCTGGAACAACCACAGGGAGAGCTGGCCGAGAGAATATCGCCGCAAGAACCCTTCTTTCTTTCCTGTCTCTGCAGGAGTCTGAGGCACACAGTTCCTTGATCTGCGTCTGACTTCCCTTCCAGTACAGAAGAGAGAATTCGGAAACTAAAGGCAAGGGGATTCGTTTCCTCTATTCAAAATAGAGATGATCACAGTACGTAGCTCACCGCTGCCCTCAAGTCAACTTTTGACTCCGCGTGGCGCCGGGGGAACAGAGTAAATCGCCCTGTTTGGGTTCTTGAGGCTGTAAATCTTTATGGAGCAGACAACTTGACTTTTCTCCCTAGAAGGGATCGGTGGGTTCAGACGGTGGACCTTGTGGTGAGGCGCAGTGTTCATGACTGATGCCCCCAGGCCTCCCTCTATGCACTACTTCTCTACCTGAAGCACACCATGACTTAGCTATCATTGCTACAGACACACTCCTCTTCGTCTGGGCACGTCCCATTTCTCAGCGAGGCCCCTCAAAGCCAGGACCCCAGGATGTCTCCGTACTGGCCCTCCAACTTCTGCTGAACCTCCCAGAGGGCTCCAGTCACAGATCCCACAAGCCAGCGCGGCGTGCACCTGGCTGGGCAATGTGAGGGCCTCCTCCACATTGTGCTTCCCCCTCCCGCTACATTTCAAGACTCCAGGCTCACAGAGGAACCTGTGGCCTCGGGGAGCGACACCCCTCGTCTCCCTTCCTGGGACCCTTTTTAAGCCTTTCTCCACCAAAGAGCACCTGAAAAATAATTCCCAGTGCCCTGGAATTCCCAAGGTGCTATCTAGAAAAAGACAGAATACAAGCATTCCTGAACTGAAACTTCTGAGGCCATCTAGATCGGTGTTTCTCAAAGTGGACAATATTGTCCACTGTGGGAGGAGGGGCTGGAACCATCCAAACGGACTCAATGGCTAACGGCTACTGCACAAGAGTCAATACCCACCCTCCATCCTGGATTACGGCTATATAGTACAAAAACTGATACCTACCCTTTACCCTGGATAATGGGCTACAGTACAAAAGCTAGCACCTGACCTCTATCCTGGATGATGGGCTATATAGCACAAAAATTTTTCACTGCCAGGGGGATACTGTGTCATTGGTCTTCTTTCTCCTGTAATGGGGGTGGTAGGTCAAATACGTTATGGAACCTTATGGCCTAAATTTAAAATATTCTGTTGGAGAGGTTGCGGATTAAAGGCTTAGGCTCTGGGTTCCACTCCTGACTACTCTCTCGCCTTGTATTCATAAACCACTGAATCTCTCTCCCATCTGTGAAAACAGCCACCTAAGAGTATCTTCCTCTGGCCGAACACACACTAGGCATGATCACAGGGCCTGGGGAGAGAGCCAAGCATTCCAAAAATGTTAAATGCCCCCCGAAGCACATGGACATTCCTGTGTTCAGCCCACGGGTCCCCATTTGGAGTGCGAAAGTGGTCACCCAGGAGATGGTTTCCAGAAGAGCAGAAATTCTCCTTCAACATGTTCGCGCCATCCACTTTTACTGCCTCTTGGAGCCTGCGGTTGTAACTGCTTTATTCAACAGCCTGGGCGGTGGGGAGAGGTCCCGGGACGGAAAGGTGCTCTTTTCCTTATTGGCAAGCCTGCCACCTACCTGACACCCGCCTTTAGTTTCCATAGGGTGGCAGCTAAGCTCCCTCTTCCCTCACCCAGACCCCAAAGGTGGTGGTAGTAAAGTTCACCCGGGGGGGGGGGCAAGGGGGCACGTCTCCTCACCCCTGCGCTGCCCCACAGGCCTGGCAGGAAGTCGGGCTGCTGCTCTTGGACTGCTCGCTGGGGAGCACTTACAACCCTGGCAGATTCTAGATTTCCGGGTGCTAATCAGGTGTTTCTCTCCGTACCTGTGCAGCCACAAGGACCAGATGAGGGGAGGGGCCCCTGCCCCCAAGAAGGCGCTGCCCAGGGCCCAGAGCTTTCAGGCTCTGCCGAACCTCCGGTGATAAATTATGTAGCAGCACCTTTGTGTCGCTGCCTCGCAGCCAGATGGGAGGTTTGCTCCCAGCCTTTTGTTTCCGGCTTTGCGTGCGGCAGCTTCCATCCTCCACTCTGCACAGAGGTGAGGGGGGAAGCTCCCGAAGGCCAAGTCAGGGCTTGCAGTGAGTCTGTCCCAGCCAGGCTTTTCCCCCAGCTGGGTCTGGAGCTAGCCCCTCCCCTCCTCTCCCCCACCAGAGTGCCATCAAGCAAGGGGGTGGGGAGGAGGAAGAGAGCAGGATGCAGGACATTAGGGGGAACATACAGTCAACCCACTAGTCTGTGAGCAAAGGTGGGAATGCCTGCCTGCTGCCAGGGCCTGCGTTCGTTCGCAAGCCTGAGTGGAAGAGGTGCCTCGGGGCACCCACTGAGGAGGGCTGCTTCTTGCTGAAAAAAAAAAAAAAAGACAAAGCACAGGAGGACAGAAAATGGAGTCACGGGATTGGGAAGCCAGTGACCAGGCTTCTGTTCTTGAGGAAGACAACGTTCTGCTGCTCCCTCACCCACGAAACAGAAAAGAAAAAGAAAACCATCTCATCACGGACACCAACTTAAAAGTTAGTAACAAAGGGACCACAGGGGTCAAACTTTGAAGTAGAGGGGCTCCAGATCCACATCAATTACCCCTGCCCAGGGACAGCCCGCGCTTTCAGATGGAAGACTGTGGTCCTCTATGGAAGGAGGCTCTACAATAGCCCAGCCCCCAAATTAAGGCAATTAGTACCTGATGAGCTGTGTGGTCCCTCCTGACCGAGCACCCCCCCCCCCGCCCCGCCCCCGGACTCCAAGCTCAGGCCAGTGGCAGGGAGAGCTTGGAATTCCAAACTGTTTCAGCTACAAGAACCCTCACTCGGGGTCACAGCAATCTCGCAAGCCTTGGCTTCCCCTCATGCTGCATCTAACTGAGAAAACTCCCATCTCCAGGGCCCCTTCCCTGGAGAGGGACCACTGAGGACATGGGCTCCAAACACTCAATCCCAGGCTCCAGTTGGTCCCGACTCTGAATGTTCTGGTGGGGATGAGAACAAAAGGGAGCCGCCCTGTGGGTTTCCAGTCGATCTCTACGAGAGCAGGAAGGTTTGTCTTTCTCCCATGGAGCAGCTCCCGAGTTCGAACTGCTGACTTTGAGGTCAGGCCACCCCATGTGGAGCCCACTACACCACCAGAACGCCTTGCACCTCCTCCCCTACCCTCCCGTTATAACACAATGACACTCTTTTCTGGCGCTGTGGACCGGAGGACCAAGACCTGAACCTGTGAACAGAACAGAGACGGGCTGAAAAGAATGCAGGGGTTTTGTTCGTTTGTCTGAGCACCCAACACTATAATATAATGCGTTGTTGACCTGGCGCTCGTATCCCAAAGGCAGAAGCCATTTCTCAAATCCATTTACGTACCCTTACGAACAAGCAGCTCACATGTATGGAGGCCGATGGGGCCCGTAGCCTCAAGCTCTGTGCTGAATCATTTGAATTCATGGAAGCAGCCCTGGCGGGGTCGTGAGTGAAGTGACGGGTGGCTGACTGCAAGGTGAGCAGTTCGAAAACACCAGCCACGCCACAGGGCAGAGAGGACGCTTTCTTCCCTTGCAAAGAGTTCCTGTCTGAAACCCACAGGAGGTCTGCTCGGTCCTAGGGGGCCCCCTTGAGTCAGAACGGACTCGATGGGAGGGAGGAGTCTGGGTTTTGATGGTGCTGTTGGGTTTTGACTGGAGCTGCTAACCGCCAGGCCTGTGATTCAAAACCCCTCAGCTGCCCCTTGGGAGAAAAAGGAGGCCGTCTGCTCTAGTGAAAATTGACAAGACCTCCAGAAACCCTATACAGGGTCCCTTGAGCAAAATGGACTTGAAAGGAGTTTGGTTTGGGTACGCTCTCATTAGGGCCTTGGATGGTACCAAGGGTTGGCCTCAACTAGTAAGAGGAAAGCAGACAATTCAAATCCATCCTAGGACGCCATGGAAGAAAGGCCTGGCAATCGGCTTCCAAAAGATCCCAGCCTTGAAAGCCCTATGGCTTGAATTTCTACTCTACCAACACTCTGGGTTGCCAAGAGTCACAATGGAGTCAACTGGCCCTTTCTTGTTGCATTTCATTTACTACCTCCTTTCATCTTCACAGTGTCCATATGTGATAAGCTGCACACGCGTCCCGCATTTAGGGATCGGAATCCTGCGGTGCAGGGAGAGCTACTGTTCTGCACTGGTTCACCAGGCACTGCCAATGCCAAGGCTGTGATTCAAACTCGGCTCTGCCTGTGCCGTGGAACCACTGGGCTATGCACAGAGTGAGTGGAGTAGTGCTTGACAAATGTGTATTTGCTGAATGAATGAACAAATGTATGGGTGAAGTGCCGGCCCAGTGTGGGGCAAGCTCCTGAGTGGATTGGGGGAGGGAACCTCAGCCTGGCAGCTCTGAGCTGGAGGGAGAGGGGCAAGCACAGACATTCATCAAGCTATTTATAGGGTTGGACTCGGGCTCTGCCAACCAAGCAGGCAGCAGTCTTCTCTGGGACACGGCATCCTACCAGGCTGAGGAGGCGTGAAGGTCCTCTGTTGCCGAAAAATGAGATGACAAGCCTGACAGCCTGGGGTCCAGATGCCCCACGCCCAGACAACTGTGACCAAAGGAATGCCTGAAACCCATCATGGAATGCAGAGAGACTGTGGCTGGAACAAGCGGACAGACCTGGATGAGCGCACATGGAATTATCTCCGTTATGAGCTGTGCCCAGTCACACACCAGGCAAGGCCACAGGGGACTTTCCAGCCAAGAGCTGATCAAATGAGTCCCTGGAATTCTGTTTCTATTCAGAAAACAACTCGTATCAATCTTTTCCACAAAGGAGCAGCAAGGAATCCAAACCCCCCTCCCATTTCCCTCCTCCTTCAGACTCAAGGTTAGCACTTGTTCAGGGAAAGGGTTAGCAGAGATCCGTAGAACACCCTGTCCTCTGTGACCTCCTGTGTTCTCTGCTGACCCAGAAGTTGGCCACACCCAACAGGCTTGGCCTCAGACATGGCCAGACTTGGTTTCCCTGCACCTGTCATTCTTAATACCATGTGCCAGTCCCCGAGATGTTATCTGATATTCACCAGGGGACAGGAGAGGAAATCCAGAGTCAGTGGCAAGCCAAGCATCTTTCCCAAGTCCAATATGACCAGGGACAAGGTCACCCACGTATACCATGGCAACCACGGTCACGGCAACAGCCAGCTGGAAAAGCAGCCAAACTCAGCCCCACTCTTCTGCCTCCATCCTCAGGAGCACTACCTAAGCACTCCTGGCAGAATTCTGATTTTCTGAAAAAGGTTCTGAATTCCCGAACCTTTCGGCTCGGCTAGAAGGGGCCTGCCCGACAAGACCGGGTGCCAAGTCTTCGAGTGGCTATATTACAAACAACCAAGGTTCCCTCTACCATCCTCAAGGTTGGGGGTGTGAGGCCAGCTCAGGTCAAACCCAGGCCAAACCGAACTCATCCCCATTGAGCCTCCTCCGAGTCACGGTGACCCAAGGGCAGAGTAGAACCACCCCTTGGGGTTCCTGAGGGTGTACATCTTTACCATTGCAGACCCCCCACGCCCCACCTCCGGGGCTCAAACTGCTGACCTGAGAGTTAGCAGCCCAACGCGCCACCAGGGCTTCTTGCTCAAACCCAAGGCTCCACAAAAAGCCCAATGACCCACCATGCAGTGTCCAGATAAACCCCTTAGGCGTCAGTGTCCTGAATTCACTTCCTGCCGAGGTGAGGAACTCATCTCACAACCATCTCCTCCCTGGGGGTGGGGGTGGGGGGCTGGGCGCACAGTCAGGGGTCCTGGAGGCAGTCATTGGGATGGTGCTGGTTACAGAACCTGCCGTGGTTCTGTCTCATCACCAGGGAACCTCAAAGAGGTCGGGCTATCAGGCCAGAAGCGAGTTCAACTTTACATTCTGCTTGCTTCCACGAGGGCATAAACCTAGAGAGCCCCTCCAGGCTGACAAGTGTCTGTGTTTTTCCACACTGGGGAGGAACCCTGGGAAGAGCTACCAACCACCTCCCCATCTTTTTTTGTGAAACATCCAATTAGGTGCCAGTCTTCCTGCCTCCTTCCTAATGCCTCACCCCCCAGTCTGTACATGGTGGGAGGAGCTGTCTGCAGCTCTGACAACACCAGAACCGTTAAAGTTTGATTGGCTTTCTTGGCCCATGTCAGCAGGGAACCTTCCAGCAAGCCCCTTCCCCAGGGCAAAAGGCGACAATCTCCTCTCTGGCTTTGTTGGTATCCGTTTTAGGCTTTTTTTTCCCACCCCCCCTCTCCCAGTTCTTTTCCATTTCTCTTGATCTTGTTCAAAACTTCCTCCAGGTGGCGGACAGGAAAGTTCCATCCCCTCCTTCCGCAGCTCGAAGGGGGAGCCCCCCCAAAAGCACAGCTGTCCCTTTAAGGGGCCCACGGAGTGGGAAGAGCAGCCACATTCCTACCCCAGTAGGGCTGCTGTCCCGACACGCCAAAGAGGCTACAAATAACCTTCCAGGAGCGCGCCGGGCCGCCCGGGCGGGGGAGCGAGCGCGGCGGCGGCGCGGAGAGGAAGGCGGGCGGCTGGAGAAAGGGCTCGGGGCTGCGCGAGAGCCGCGCTGGAAAAGGCCATTGA